>BPTQ01000009.1:114127803-114144168 GCA_019973895.1 Chrysanthemum seticuspe | reverse complement strand
AACATACTCATTTTTTACTCAGAATTCGCAATGTTTAATAAAGCTGAATGGTTTTTATATAATCATATGAAACTATGCTTCGATTCCTGTATATTATGCATCTTTTGCCTGAACATTGTTAATTTAATATGTGCTAATGTGTTTTAACGGCATTGAAATAATAAATTCTTTTTGATAATATAAAGATAATCTGTTCACAATGCCATTTGTTCACTGGTACAACTTCCAGCAAAAAATTGTACCTGCATCTTGAAAAATATTTCACTACAGAAGATCATTTTCATTCAAGTGGTTCGTATAAAAGGTTTTACTGGCTGGCAAACAAATCGCCTCAACATTACTTAATTTACGCCAACGAATTTGAAACGGCTTTTGGTGGGAATTTGATATAAAACCTGTTTTAATGGTATGAATTGGATATAAAAAGAGATACTAGCTCTGTCACTTGTTTACCGTAACACTTGTCTAATAGAAATATAATAGTTTTTCTTAAATAATAAAGTTACGGCAATTTTGTGTAATCGTGTATAATTTAATTGTTACAAGTCCGTTTTCTACGTATTATATGTCCTTAGCTTCGTATCAAAGTATACTAATATATTTTTGGTAAGTCGAAATAATTTGTAACGCTTAAGACTCATTTTTTACTCATACAAATTAGACGTAACATGCTGAAATTTTCAGGATTTATATATTTCGTCGTCAAACTTGAAAAATTCATATCTTCTTCGTTATAGCTCCGTTTTAATCCGTTCAAGCGGCCACGGTTTCGTTTTAAAGTATACTTTCTAATTATCTAGGCCAAAAAATTTTATCTACTGTCGAGATTTCCAGATTTTCAAAATAAGATCAGACCCTTTTATAAACTTGTCGAAATTAATTTTTCACGCGCCAAACCTATTCTAACCCATTCAAAACAACTCCGAAGCTATTCTAATCCTACCATACACCTTCTTAGGGTGTCATGGGTTCCTAGACATCACCAAGAGTGATATATTACAAGGAATAATTATAGGATGACATATATATATATATATATATATATATATATATATATATATAACTCATAAAAACAATGTAAAAGTGGTACAAACATCATATGACTTGCATGTTTTTCTTAAATATGATGAAATGAACACAAAATAAATATGGAAGATGAACATGAATATGAGATGCTTACTAGTAACTTGATGAGGTGAAGTGAACAAAGGTTTAATCCTAAACACCCTAGGTTTTTATTTCAAAACCCAACTAAGAGTGTGCTAGATTGTGATGAACTTGACTTGAAAAATCTTGGTCTTTTTCTTCTTGTTTTCTCTTGGCCGAATATCAGCTAGTAAAATGAGAGAGTTTTTAGTGTTTGCTATATAAAAGAAAATGACTAGCTACTTCCTTATTTACTAAAATGAAAGTATGGTTTCTTTATTATTTAAATAAAGTAGTACATAAGTAATAAATGAGCAAAGAAAATTGTGTCAAAGTTATCATGTTGGGGAAATGGTTGGTTCGGCCTAAAATGGGGAAAAGAAGTGGGTTGGTGATTTGTGTAAGAAATTTGTGTAAGAGATATTGAAAATGTGTAGTTTTTATATGTATAACTGTATAATATAATTATTTTGGGCATTAAGTTAACTAGAAATAAATTTAAGTGGAACAAAATGGAGTACAATAAAGTTGTGAAAATTATGAAAATGCATTTTGCATAAGTATCGGGTGTTTAAAATAAGTATTGTTTCATAAATAATTAAATTTATCGTAATTACATATATTAAAAAAATATATATACTAAATGAGTTCAAAATTCAAGGTAAAGTAGTTATTGAATTTTTGTAACCTTATAATGAGTATAAAATATATTATAACCATTTTTTGGAAGTAACGGATCAAATGTCTAAAATAATTAATTACGCGATAGCGTTTATTTAATATGAAAATTACGCGTTTAATGTGAAATGCAAAATCATGAATGAACTAACATGATGATAATGATGCCAATGAAATGTAGACTAAACCTAGTCTATATGAAATGTCCTTGATGATTGTTCATGAATTCGCAGCTAAACCATTAAGGTTACGCGAATTTGATACTCGTAAACCCAGTTTACGATAAATGATGAAATAGTGAAACTTGAGAAATGACCTGAAATTGCGAGTTGTCACATTCGCCCATCCAAAAAGGAATTCAGTTCGTGTTAGTCTATCGAATTTTTGGGTTTATGATGAATATCGAGGAGAGAAGACATGGAGAAATGTCGTTACGGTTATCGATGATTGAGAGTGTATAAAACATCATAGTAGAGAAAAATGTTGGATAAATCTCCCATGAGTAACACTTTGATTTTCTGAAATATGTGAAAATTTTGCTTGCACTAAGATTTATAAATAACTGCTCCCAACATAACATGATCCCTCCAGAATTAGACATAGTTAGCTAGGCTATGTATAATTAAGGAACGATAATATGACATTCGGTTTAGTTGTTATAACTCTCAATGTTTACATAGATTTAAACCGTGTCGTTAAAATGGTCGCTAAAGTAAAAGGAAGTAAAATTCTCGTAAGTAATAACAAATCGGAAAGAAAATAAAGTACGATAGATGAGAATATTTTACAACGAGTGGTTTATCAAACAGTAATACATCTTAGGTTATAAAGATTCGGATACGATGGATAACATAAACTTAGTACGACATAGTACATAAGGAGAAATAAGACTGTTAGTTTCCGAACTTCTTTAGTCTTCCGCGTCGTTGATACCTTGACGAGCTTCTCCTCCTCCTAACATGTATGCATTCCCATGAGCACCTTCAACTTGTTGACCTTGGTTTTGAGGACATTGATTCCGATAGTGTCCTTGCTCCCTACATCCGAAGCATGTAACTATGGCTTTACCTCTACAATCCCTGGCTAGGTGTCCCGACTTTTGGCACTTATGGCACTTGGCAGGGCAAGGACCCGAGTGATGAAACTTACATCGATTACATAGTGGGTGTGTTCCAACATAACCTCTGCCTTCTATTGGTGCAGCAACATAAACCCTTGCAGCTTCTTGTCTTCTATTCTGTTGTTGATGATGGTTAGTGTTACGGTTTTGGTTGTTGTTATTATAACCTCCTTGGTCATTTTCCCATTTCCTTTTGTTGTTGTTAATTTGGTTATCTTCGTTGTTGTTATTGTTGTAGTTGGTGTGGTTGTTGGTATTGTTGTTACGGTTGGTGTTGGTGATGTTGCCTCTCTTTACTACTTGTGCCATGAGCTTTTGAGACACTCGAATAGATTCCTCAATTGTTTGTGGATCAAAGGAAATCACATCACCTTGAATAATCTCGGGAAGTCCTCCAATGAAAGCCTCCAGTAGCTTCTCATTAACCGAAACCATAGATGGGCATAACACGGCCAATTCTTGAAACCTTCGAATGTAAGTATCAATGTCATACCCAACAGTTACTAGTTCATAAAATTTGGTCTCCAACTTTTTCACTTCCGTACGCGGACAATAATTCTTCGTTAACAAACCTTTGAATTGCTCCCAAGTGAGCTTGAAAGCATTTTCCATTCCCATTGGCTGAGCATACGAGTTCCACCAAGACATTGCCCCATCAAGTAGTGTACTCGTAGCAAACTTAACCTTGCTATCATCCGGGCAATTACATAACAGAAACACAGACTCCATTTTCTCGAACCATCGAACCATGGCAGTGGCCCCTTCAATGCCCTTGAACTTAGTGGGATCTCCGCTTTTAAAATCCTTATATGAACAACTTCTATCCCCGGACCCTCCTGCAATTCCTGCAGCAGCCGCAAGTCTGGCGGCTTCGGCAGCAGCCGCTTGTCTAGCAGCTTCAGCAATCCTAGCGGCTTCAGCAGTAGCCGCAGCCTCAGCAGCAGCAGCCACTGTTGCCCTTTCAGTCCTTAATGCCTCGGCTATACTATCCCTCACATACTTTTGCATAGCCGCTTGTGTCAATTCAGGTGTGGCTTTCTTTGGCGCCATTACTCTTCAAAACAAGAGGAAATGTGAGACGTAGCAAAATTCCATGTTAAAAATAAGCGCTCTAAAGAGAGGTGATATGAGATAATAGATTTGAGGTTATCTTTCAAAAATGAATGATGGATTCCAAGAAGATGGGTTATGAGATGTCGTAAGTGCTTCAAATGTATGATGGTTTAGTGACTTAGTGTGTGAATAGCGTGTAACTCGACATGTTAGTGGTGAAACAAAGGAGTGAGAGTGACTTTGCCCTACTTAAAGGTTTATCTCGGCATTTGACGTTATCGGTGATGAGTCAATTGATGTTGAAATTTTGATGGGGAATAACAAGGCATTCTCGACATTGGAGTATGAAGAAAGAATAATGGAATGGGTATTTAAAGGCATCCATGTGACAATCGATGTGAAATGAAAGTAAATAACTCGCGAAATGTACGTATAAACCACATGTAAAGTGAATATGCACTTATGATGAAATGATGAGATGCTATGATGATGTAGTTATAGTCTAGGGTCAATGATGCAACCTAGTTCTCTATAACCGAAGCTCTGATGCCAATCTGTCACACCCCCAAATTACCTGTTTTGCAGCGGAATGGAATTCCTGGGGGTTGACTGTCATAGCATCACAATCACAGTTATATTGAACGACCTAAAGTGTCATTTGGAAAACACATCGTTTGATTTAATAAAACAATCAGAGTTACAAAGTATAGGTCCCAAATGAAAGTTACTATGTACGGAAATAAATTTGTTACAATTCAAACGATGTTTTAAAGTACATAAAATCCATGTAAGACGCGTCGTCACCGCGACTCTATGATAAGTCCACATGCATGCCATGAAGTATATGCCTTAGATACCTGAGATAAAACATGCTTTAAACAGTCAACACAAAGGTTGAGTGAAATCCATAGGTTTAATTAATTCGTTTGAACACAATATTCGTAGTGTGAGTTACATTGTTCCACACTCATCGTTGAAAACAAAACAGCATTTATTTCACTAAGTTCATGACAACCAAAGCGTAAACCTCGTACCAATAGAAATTGGTAAAATCGTTTCATCGCAGCCCTAATAGGTAAACTTGCCAATTTACCTTAATGATTCAAATATAGTGCGTTCGATTTCCCCTAACTGGGTCAATAAGAACGGGAGTGTTAATTCCAATAGGCCTATTCACAATATTCGCGCTCACTCGCAAGTGACTAATGGTGCATGATGTAGGGACTTCAAACATGGCAATAGAATACTTAGTGCAATAAAGCATTTGGATATAACGTACAATTCAAAGCATTTGTGTTCGATTAAAAATATAGCATGTATCTCCCCCAAGAGTTTGTAAAACAATTAAGTAATAGAAAGTGGGGCTATGAACTCACTTGGTACAATGATGCGATGACAAAAGTGCGTACACTGAAATGATGCGCAATCTCTAACTGCGACCTATTATGAATGATATGATATATAATAAGTCATGATGTAATGTTATGCATGCAATTCGTATGATATTTATACCACTTGTGAATTTTTGAAAATAGTACTCTTCGTCGAAAAATACTCTTTTGACGTCTTGACCATTCTTAAATTACTTTGCAAGCATTTACGTTGAAATGATATCATACGATAATCATTTAATGATTTATTATGAAATTATAACTTTTCGTCGTAAAATAATGTCGTTGAAATTTCCATGTAAGTGACTAAAACGGCCTCTAAAAACTAGTCGTAAAATAGTGCACGTCGAGCGTTAGGAAACGAACTCCACGGTTTTGGGAAGCTTGTATCATTATCTCAAAGTTTTAGCATTTAAGTTTTCATCCTAGAGGTCTCGATCATAGAGAAAAATATAGGTTAAGTATGGTAATTTTGTCCAAAATATAGTTTAAGGGTGGTTTTCGGCAAAGTTTAAGCAACCGCATTTAATTCATTACAACTCCGCTAAACAAACGGTCGGTCATTTTGGAAAATATGCTTGGTGAACTTACTTTTACTAGAAGACATCACTTTATAAAAAGTTCTACGTCCATGTTAAAAAACGACCTTCAACATGGTCACTTGTTTACCGTAACACTTGTCTAATAGAAATATAATAGTTTTTCTTAAATAATAAAGTTACGGCAATTTTGTGTAATCGTGTATAATTTAATTGTTACAAGTCCGTTTTCTACGTATTATATGTCCTTAGCTTCGTATCAAAGTATACTAATATATTTTTGGTAAGTCGAAATAATTTGTAACGCTTAAGACTCATTTTTGACTCGTACAAATTAGACGTAACATGCTGAAATTTTCAGGATTTATATATTTCGTCGTCAAACTTGAAAAATTCATATCTTCTTCGTTATAGCTCCGTTTTAATCCATTCAAGCGGCCACGGTTTCGTTTTAAATTATACTTTCTAATTATCTAGGCCAAAAAATTTTTATCTACTGTCGAGATTTCCAGATTTTCAAAATAAGATCAGACCCTTTTGTAAACTTGTCGAAATTAATTTTTCACGCGCCAAACCTATTCTAACCCATTCAAAACAACTCCGAAGCTATTCTAATCCTACCATACACCTTCTTAGGGTGTCATGGGTTCCTAGACATCACCAAGAGTGATATATTACAAGGAATAATTATAGGATGACATATATATATATATAACTCATAAAAACAATGTAAAAGTGGTACAAACATCATATGACTTGCATGTTTTTCTTAAATATGATGAAATGAACACAAAATAAATATGGAAGATGAACATGAATATGAGATGCTTACTAGTAACTTGATGAGGTGAAGTGAACAAAGGTTTAATCCTAAACACCCTAGGTTTTTATTTCAAAACCCAACTAAGAGTGTGCTAGATTGTGATGAACTTGACTTGAAAAATCTTGGTCTTTTTCTTCTTGTTTTCTCTTGGCCGAATATCAGTTAGTAAAATGAGAGAGTTTTTAGTGTTTGCTATAGAAAAGAAAATGACTAGCTACTTCCTTATTTACTAAAATGAAAGTATGGTTTCTTTATTATTTAAATAAACTAGTACATAAGTAATAAATGAGCAAAGAAAATTGTGTCAAAGTTATCATGTTGGGGAAATGGTTGGTTCGGCCTAAAATGGGGAAAAGAAGTGGGTTGGTGATTTGTGTAAGAAATTTGTGTAAGAGATATTGAAAATGTGTAGTTTTTATATGTATAACTGTATAATATAATTGTTTTGGGCATTAAGTTAACTAGAAATAAATTTAAGTTGAACAAAATGGAGTACAATAAAGTTGTGAAAATTATGAAAATGCATTTTGCATAAGTATCGGGTGTTTAAAATAAGTATTGTTTCATAAATAATTAAATTTATCGTAATTACGTATATTAAAAATATATATATACTAAATGAGTTCAAAATTCAAGGTAAAGTAGTTATTGAATTTTTGTAACCTTATAATGAGTATAAAAATATATTATAACCATTTTTTGGAAGTAACGGATCAAATGTCTAAAATAATTAATTACGCGATAGCGTTTATTTAATATGAAAATTACGCGTTTAATGTGAAATGCAAAATCATGAATGAACTAACATGATGATAATGATGCCAATGAAATGTAGACTAAACCTAGTCTATATGAAATGTCCTTGATGATTGTTCATGAATTCGCAGCTAAACCATTAAGGTTACGCGAATTTGATGCTCGTAAACCCAGTTTACGATAAATAATGAAATAGTGAAACTTGAGAAATGACCTGAAATTGCGAGTTGTCACATTAGCCATCAACATAACTGCTGCATTGGCCTGCAAGTCCTCCATATCATCATCTGAGTCTACATTTGCCATAAAACTCTGTTGGATCGATATACTTTAATCAAACTAACTTAACTAGCTTGTTAAGGTTTAATAACCTCGAATAAATCCTAAGTTATTAACAAAGAAACACTGAGCAATCTTTATCAAGTACGCGGAATTTACTTAACAAAGCTAAGAAGAATAACTTTATTATAAACTCTAAATCTGCTTATTATGCAGATACTCTAATACAACTCTAAGATAATCGAACTTTTCTCTAAAACACTAATTTGTAAACTCTAAAACTCTTTTTCTGAAATCGTTCATCTAATGCCAATCTAGGAGTCCTTTTATAGGCTCAAGGATATCCTAGTCGGTTTACAATTGATAACCTTGTACGACAAGTAATCTAAACATGGAATACAATATTTTCCATAAACGAATATAACAGTTCTTTTGTTCTAGCAGTACTTTGACTTTATCTTGCAGTACTTTGACTCTGTCTTTAGCAGTACTTTAACTATTTGACTTCTTCCAGTACTTTGCATCTTACAGTACTTTCATATCTTCAGTACTTTGATATCTTCAGCACTTTTCATATCCCAACAATCCTCCCCTAACTTGAATTCTACTTGCTTGACTTCAAGTTCCTTTGTGAATATATCTTTAACAGCTTCATCTTTAAAATGGATTGTTTCTTAGTCTTTAGATTGTATCTCTGTAATATCTGTGCTTGTCAAAGTATCTCTTAGAATTGTTCTCTTCACAGCAGCATCCAGCAATCTCCATCTTTTCAGCAACACAGCAACATATGACAATTTGTACAATAATTCGGTTTAAGTTGCATACTATTCTCATCACTTCCAAGTGAATCATTGAAAATTTAATGGATTTAGAACTCTTTACCAAAGCTATTATCTCTGGAGTAGCCAAATGTTTTGGTGTGTAAGACCATGGTACATTGATAACCATATGATTTTTAGCAAACCACCAGCTATCAACAGATTTGTTTTGTCTTTACCAAAAGTTGTACCCTTCTGGACTAGTTAGTTCTTTTATCTAATGGTGAACTAATTACCAATAATGGTTTTTCCACAGCCTTTACCACAAGCCATTTTCTTGTGGGCTAGCCAACTCTTCACATTACTGATATGGTGAGTTGATGACCATCCAACTTATTAGCAAGTTGTCAACTAAAAACGGATTTGATATATCTTTACCAGAGCCGTTTGCTCATGGATTAGTCAATCCTTTTGCAACCATGGCGGATTGATAACCTATTGATGTTATCATCACAAAAACCATTTATTCAACCTTTATTTCAAAATATTTATTACTTAGCAAAAAGGTTTCTTCTAAAATTCTTTTAACTGGTTTAGTTCAGCAAACAGTACTTTGATGAAAGTACTGTCTGATCAGCAGTACTTTGAATAAAAGTACTGATATTTCAAAAAGTATTTATTCAAATAAAATTCATACCAGTTATAGATCATTCTCAGCAATGGTAGTCCAGTCTATAAACAAATTGACAACCATGCAAGCAGTTTCATTAGCCTCTTCTACTTCCAATCCATGCTCTAGCATTCTTCTCATGAGCTCAACTGTAAGAGGGTATCTTTTTTCTGCAAACATGTGTATCATTGTTCCATTTTCTAGCTCCAAAACATGAACTCCAGATTCTTCAAAGAATCTCCAGCAAACAATTTCCCAGCTTTCTTGATCCTTCCAAATATCATCAGTGCTCTCTTCATCAGTTTCCCACATGGTTATGAGATCACCATGTAAAACCAAACCAATCCCTTCTAATGGATTATCTTCAAAATAAGCCTTCACAACATGATATAAGTAGAATAGGTCTACTCTATCTATAATATGCAGCAAATCCCATAGCCTTTTGAAAACTTTGAAACTTTCATCTTCTTTATGAAAAACCATGTAATCTCCATTCTTGGATTTCTCAACTTTGAAAACACTAATCTTTGATCTGTTCATCTTCATGTCATTATCTTCATTTGTATAATCAAAATCTACCACTCTGAGATAATTCTTCAATTCATCACTAGTCTCAGATCTTAATTCAACCTTTTCTTTCTTTGAAAACTGAACATCTGTAACTTCAGTTTGTCTTTTTCTCTTTAAGCTCTTCTTCCTTTCAGCTTCAGTCCAATAAGCTTCTTCTCTAAAGTCTTTAATGCCTGCAACATCTTTCTTATAAGCTTCTCTCTCAGCATCATATAATCTTTTCATATCCACATAATTTAGCTTCTGCAATCCTTTAAATCCTTTGCTTTTTAAATATGCCATCATTGCATTCCTTTCTTTAGCTAAATTAGGTCTTCTTTGCATATATCGAACAGGTGTAGGTGACTGTAATGGTTTAGTAGCTTCAGCATTCAATTCCTCATGTAATTTCTGAGCTACTTCTCTATTCTGAGCTTCTTGAGCTTCCTGTTCTTCTTTATATTTAGCATTTAACTCTTCTTGAACTTTTCTGGCTGCAGCTTCATTCCTAGCAACTTCAATTGCTCTAAGTTCTGCCAAAGTAAGTTTCTTTTTCTTAGTTTCAACCAGAATACCTTTCCCTTTGTCTTTTGGATCAATTGCAGGTTGATCAGTTCTTGGTTGTTCTTCTTCTTGTACATCTCTAATAGTAACTCCTCCTCTTGGTTGTGACAAATCTAACATTGTAGCTACTAATTCATCATCACTCGCAGAATGAATAGGTTTGAATTTAGGTTCCTCCTCTTCTTCTATAACAGTTGTAGAAGGACCAGCTTCTTCTTCAAAATTCAATACCCTTGGAGTTATTGGTGTTATTACTTCTTCCCTAGATGTATCATGAAAATCAGTACTTTGATGTTCAGTACCTTGATCATCAGTACCTTGAACTTGCACTTCTTCTTCTTGTTCCTCTGAAATAATCTTTTCTACAGTACTTACAGATTCTTTCTTCTTTGTAATATCTTCTTCAGATTCTTTCTTCTTCATAACATCTTCTTTCAAATTATCCTTTTCTAAATTCCTCCCCATGTTGACAGAAGATGGTTTAGGAACTTTCTTTCGTTTCAATTCCTTTCGAAGTGCTTTACGACGTTTGTTTTCCTCTTTAACCCATAAGTTGAAACCTTGAATATAGGGTTTAATAAAATTCCTTAACCAAATATACTTACGCCTTAACTTCCTAAGTGATTTAGCTTGACTCTCAACAGTCTTGTTCAACCGAGCCAGCTCCCTTGTCAAAGCATAATTATCCAAAGTCAAACCTTCACGAGGAATAGTATGAGCATCACCTTGAAGATGAGAATGTGCCTCTGAAACAGGAACTGAACGTTGTGGAGATGGAGTAGGTGTTCTCTCAATCTCTGCTTGAACCTCAGGACTTGGAGAAACATCACCCTGTAAAGATGCAGTACCTTCAATAGAAGCAGTACTTGCAGATGCAGTACCTTGGGAGAAAGCACTTTGTGAAGCAGTACCTTGTGCAGAATCAGTACCTTCACTCTCTTCATCCTCTCCAGCTGCATCACGTACAGCTTGTACAACTTCCATCATTGAGGTAGTTAATGGAATATCTCCACCTCTGAACAAATTACTTCGCTTAGCCATGAATGTATAAATTTTGGCTTGTTGCACAATGACAGGTAACAAAGTAGCAGGTTTTGGAACATCAGCCAATTGCTTGTTCAAGAAAACCTGTACAAATCGTGGGTACATCAACCATGTTGACCCAGAGGAGATATGAGATAGCATCCCATCCAAAATAAGCCTTGAAAAATTAAACATTCTATCAGTAGCTAAGCCAACCACTGCAGATGCTATATTTGACCCAAACTGCTCCCAAGAAGTGCTTTTAGAACTTATGCAATGGAGCAAGACATGAATCAAGAACTTCCATTGAGGACAGAATAATGCTTTCTTGAAAGTTTGTTCAGTCAAAGAACCTTCATAACCAAGATTCCGAAAAGTATCCTAAATCAGTTGCTTGTCAAATCGAATAGCCCCATCTTCATCTTCAAATAATAAATCTGCTCGAATAGAGGCTTCTGTAATCTTAATAGTCCTTCCAGCAACTGTGGATCTAATATAGTATTCATCCTCCTCCATATTATCTCTAGCATTAGCCCAAAATTCTTGAATCCACGGTTCAATAACATCCGGCTCAACTAAAAGAGCATAACTAATAGGCGACCCAGTAAGATAATCAATTATATCATAGAAAGCCATATTCGCCTCAGTCTTGTCCAAATTAGCCACCATATTGTGCTTCGAAACAGTTAAACGATTCACCATTGTTGAAAAAGTGAGCACAATAAAGATTGTATCGAATAATAAAGAGATGGTGATTAGGAGATAAGTATGGAAACGATGTAAAGTAATAATATGAGAGGGAAAATCGAAAAGTAGTTATTTATAGGTGGGATTTGAAAAATCACAGCCTAAATAACAAAGTTACCGTTACTACCAATTACCCATCAATATTACCGTTGGAACAGTACTTTAATACGACAAACAGTACTTTCCACATAAGCAGTACTTTCCCAAGCAGTACTTTCAGGAAAAACAGTACTTTGCCAAATACCTTCATATAAACTAAGTATAAACAAGCATCCTCCCCTCAAGCAATACACAAGACTATACCTAACACCTTATAGTCCTCCCCTTAAACATAGCTTAGTAGTTAATCATTCCAATGCTCACGACCAAGTGATTGAATCGTGACACATCAAAACCTTTTGTGAGTAAATCAGCTACATTGTCATCCGTGTGAACTTTAACCACATTAATGAGCCTATGCTCATAGCAATCTCTGATAAAATGATGCCTAATCTGAATATGCTTTGTCTTGGAATGATACACAGGATTCTTCACAATACAAATAGTACTCTCATTATCAATATTGATAGGAGTATTCTTAAAATTGAATCCATAGTCCAAGAGTTGATTTTGCATCCACAAAACTTGACCACAACAACTTGCAGCAGCTACATATTCAGCTTCAGTAGATGATGTTGCTGCAATTGTCTGCTTTTTGCATTGCCAGGAGACTAACCTTCTTCCAAGATATTGGCATCCACTAGTTGTGGATCTTCTATCATAATTATCACCTGCATAATCACTATCTGAAAAAGCTTCTAAGTGAAAAGGTGACTCTTTAGGATACCACAACCCCAACTTAGGTTGTTGTTTTAAATAACAGAAAATTCTTTTTACTGCATTCAGATGAGAGATCTTTGGTGAGACTTGATATCTTGCACATAGACAAACTGCAAACATGATATCAGGCCTTGATGCAGTAAGATACATAAGAGAGCCAATCATAGATCTGTATAACTTGACTTCAACAGGCTGTCCATCTTCATCTTTTCCCAATGAATTGATAGATTTAATAGGTGTAGTAACAGCCTTCATACCATCAAAATTAAACTTCTTAAGTATGTCTGTAACATACTTGTCTTGGCTAATGAAAATTCCTTCCTTGGACTGCTTAACCTGAAGTCCTAAAAAGAATGTTAACTCTCCCATTGAACTCATTTGAAACTCCTTCTGCATCAGCTGCTCAAACTCCTTAACCATGGACTGTTTGGTAGCCCCAAAGATGATATCATCAACATAAACTTGAACTAACATGATATCTTTCTTGTCTCTCTTGATATACAAAGTCTTGTCTATAGCTCCCCTCCTGTATCCATGTTGTAATAAGAATGTAGAAAGCCTCTCATACCAAGCTCTAGGCGCCTGATGAAGACCATAAAGAGCCTTAACCACCTTATAGACTTTGTTTGGATGTTTAGGATCTTCAAAACCTGGAGGTTGTTTCACATACACCTCTTCTGTAATAGTTCCATAGAGAAAGGCACTTTTGACATCCATCTGGTATACCTGAAAACCCATATAAGAAGCAAAAGCAAGAAAGATTCTAATTGCTTCAATCCTTGCCACAGGAGCAAATACCTCATCATAATCTACCCCTTCCTCCTGTCTATAACCCTGAGCAACTAATCTTGCCTTGTTTTTGATAACATTGCCTCTTTCATCTCTTTTGACTCTAAAAACCCATCTGGTTCCAATAACTCTCTTCCCATCTGGAAGATCACATAAAACCCAAACCTCCTGAAGTTTAAATTGAAGAAGTTCTTCCTGCATAGCTTCAACCCAGCTCTCTTTAGTCAAAGCCTGAGCAATATTCTTGGGTTCCTCTTGAGAGATGAAACAGGTAAATAAGCAGGTTTGATGGTCCTTATGATTTAGCATGTTTTGTTTATACACAAAGCTAAGTAAAGCATTGTGAGGTTTTGTGAAACCCTTAGCTTTGTGTCTTGTCATAACTCCAGAAGTAGAAGGACCAATGATTTGATCAGTTGGATGATTCTTATGAATTCGTAAGATTGGTGACTGTGGAACTTCATATGTATCATCTAAGTTAGTATAATCAGCACCTTCATTGGAATCTGTGAAAATACCTTCATCTTCAAGCTCATCATCAGTTTCTTCTAACCCAGGCATGGTAGGATCATCCAAATCATCTAAAGTACTGTCAACAGGTGCAGCAGTACTTTGAGCAAAAGTACTGTCCAAAGTACTGTGAGAGTACTCTGCAGTCTTGTTTTTCTTCTTTGCCTCTTCATAAGCTCTCCTTTGTTCATCAGTGTAAGAATGTGCTAAAACATCTTGAAGAAGCATATGATTAAGTTCCTCTTGAATAGATTGATCCTCAGCAGATAATGAGGATTGTGGAGCAACAGTACTTTGTTTTGGAGAATCAGTACGTTGCTTAGGAACATCAGTACTTTGTTTTAGACTTGCAGGATCTTTATCAGGAACAGCATCAGGTCTAATATGAATATCATGAACAACATATTGAATATCTTCTTCATTGTGCAAAGGCTGATTTTCTTCTCTAACAGGAACATAATTCATCGAAGGAGATAAAATCTCAAGATCAAACATCCAATCAGGACCTTTTCCTTTCTCATTGTCTTGATCTTCTAGAAACTCAACATGAAGACAATCTTGAATCTTCTTAGTAACTCTGTTGTAGACTCTAAAGCCTTTACTGTTAGTGCAATATCCCAATAAGTAACCTTCCTCAGACTTGCCATCAAACTTCCCCAGATTATCAATGGTGTTCAAAATAGTAAGAGGGCATCCAAAAGGCTTCATAAAACGAATGTTGGGTTTATTGCCCATCAACAATTCATAGGGTGTCTTCATCTGTGGTTTGGTGACAGAGACCCTGTTGAGTACATAACATGCAGTACTTACAGCTTCTGCCCAAAATTGAATAGGGAGATGGGAATCTGCTAGCATTGTCCTAGCTGCTTCAATCAAAGTCCTATTCTTCCTCTCTGCAACACCATTTTGCTGTGGTGTTCTAGCAATACTAAACTCCCTCTTTATGCCTTTATTTGCACAAAAGTCATCCATAGGCTTGTTCTTGAATTCAGTTCCATTGTCACATCTTATACCTCTAACCTTGAGTCTTAATTGATTTTCAAGTGCTATTATTAGAGTCTGAATAGCATCAAAGGTATCATCTTTAAAGCCCAAAAAGAAAACCCAACTGAATCTACTACAATCATCAGTAACAACCAAACAGTACTTCTTCTTATTTAAACTTGCCACAGAGACAGGTCCAAATAAATCCATATGTAACAGCTCCAATGGTTCTCTAATATTTCTTTCATCAAGCTTCTTGCAGGAAGCTTTGTGTTGTTTACCCTTCTTGCATGCCAAACATGATTGATCATTCTTGTAAGTCTTTGAAGGTAATCCTCTAACTAAATTGCCTTTGACCAGTTTGTTGATGTTCTTGAAATTAACATGGCCAATCTTCTATGCCATTGATGTGCCTCTTCAGATGTTGCTTTAGCCACCAAACATGTGGCTCTTCCATAGGAATTTAGACTCTTCATGTCTAAACTATACACATCATTTGTCCTTGGTACTCTAAGTACTACCAAGTCATCATCAACAGGTTTGAAGTCAGAAGAAAGGATGAGACATTCTGTGTCAGTGAATAACACAGGATGCTTTTTATCACAAATTTGAGAGACTGACAACAAGTTGAACTTTAGCTCCTTCACATATCTGACATTTTCAAAATCAATTCTGCCAGCTTTAATTGTTCCTTTCCCAGTAATCCTTCCTCCATTGGGATCATTCCCAAATGCAACTTTTCCTCCACTAATATTTCTAAAATCAGACAGGATCTCTTTATCGCCTGTCATACTTCCAGAGCAACCACTATCCATAATAAGATGATCTTTAAGCTCCTCTTCTGGGTTGCCCTGTACACAAAGAAAAGAGTTAGAAACTTTTAGGAACCCAAGCCATTACTGACTTGTGTTCCCCTTGAGAAGTTACAAACTCAAATTCTTTGAGTATGTAATTCCCACTATCTTTCAAATGATGATCCAAAATGATCTTTTGATTTTTAGCATGTGGATTTTCAAAATTTTCTGGTTTTTCAACGTAAATCTCTTTCACCAGATTTTTAGCATTTTCTTTTGTCACAAAAACATCTGATTCACTTTTTGTTGAACGTACTGTATGTCTCTCAGCAGTACTTTCCCTTTTAACCCATTCAGTTTTAACAGGTGGTTC
>BPTQ01000009.1:114013856-114125459 GCA_019973895.1 Chrysanthemum seticuspe | reverse complement strand
AAAACTTTTACAGTCTATACACTTCCTCGATTTCAAGTTGAACAACAGTCAGAGAGTTTAAACACTATTTTTCGTAGGACACAATAAGTGACTGTGTCTTACAGAGTAGGAAAGAAGACTGAAGTTTGGACAACTACTACTGAACCATCATGAATCTCATGGTTCCTGTTTACTACACATATCAAATCTGTACTTCTCAGATTTAAGGATACCTTCTCGGTGTACAAACCACCGATTTCGTTGTAGACTTCTCCGTGTAGTTACCGTATCTTCTAACCGGTACAATTAAAGTTCTTGTAGTTGTTTGACCAGTTTCCGTTAAATCAATCTCCTAATGGAAGTTTCTGAATGTTCTTACTAGTTAGTACAAACCGTACGTTCTTCCCATTTGTTGTGTTTCGAAGGACGTTCTTCGAACTACTTTCTTTATAATCTCTTGGTAACCTCGACAATGTATACCTAAATAAACCTGGACAGAGACACCGTTCAAATTTATTCTTCTTCATGACAAACCAACAATGACTACTAACATCATCTAAGTCAACCCAAAAGAAAAAAGAGACAGGTCCAAATAAATCCATATGTAACAGCTCCAATGGTTCTCTAATATTTCTTTCATCAAGCTTCTTGCAGGAAGCTTTGTGTTGTTTACCCTTCTTGCATGCCAAACATGATTGATCATTCTTGTAAGTCTTTGAAGGTAATCCTCTAACTAAATTGCCTTTGACCAGTTTGTTGATGTTCTTGAAATTAACATGGCCAATCTTCTATGCCATTGATGTGCCTCTTCAGATGTTGCTTTAGCCACCAAACATGTGGCTCTTCCATAGGAATTTAGACTCTTCATGTCTAAACTATACACATCATTTGTCCTTGGTACTCTAAGTACTACCAAGTCATCATCAACAGGTTTGAAGTCAGAAGAAAGGATGAGACATTCTGTGTCAGTGAATAACACAGGATGCTTTTTATCACAAATTTGAGAGACTGACAACAAGTTGAACTTTAGCTCCTTCACATATCTGACATTTTCAAAATCAATTCTGCCAGCTTTAATTGTTCCTTTCCCAGTAATCCTTCCTCCATTGGGATCATTCCCAAATGCAACTTTTCCTCCACTAATATTTCTAAAATCAGACAGGATCTCTTTATCGCCTGTCATACTTCCAGAGCAACCACTATCCATAATAAGATGATCTTTAAGCTCCTCTTCTGGGTTGCCCTGTACACAAAGAAAAGAGTTAGAAACTTTTAGGAACCCAAGCCATTACTGACTTGTGTTCCCCTTGAGAAGTTACAAACTCAAATTCTTTGAGTATGTAATTCCCACTATCTTTCAAATGATGATCCAAAATGATCTTTTGATTTTTAGCATGTGGATTTTCAAAATTTTCTGGTTTTTCAACGTAAATCTCTTTCACCAGATTTTTAGCATTTTCTTTTGTCACAAAAACATCTGATTCACTTTTTGTTGAACTTACTGTATGTCTCTCAGCAGTACTGTCCCTTTTAACCCATTCAGTTTTAACAGGTGGTTCCTGTGATCTAGATCCCCTATATGAATTGTGATACCTTCTAGGTTGATAGTGAGATCTCCTAGAATTTCTATCCCAAGTATGGTTTTCAGTACCTTGTCTCTGAGCAGTACTTTGGAAAGTACTGTGAGATACTGAAGGTCTTCTCTGATGTGGGTATCTATGATCTGATGTGAAGTTTTTTTGATTAACCCTATTAGAATTAGTCCAAACTGGTTTGTGCTCTCTAGGTCTCTGATTGTTAGACTTATTCCTTGGAAACTTGCTTAGATATTCTGAGTGTTTGTCACAATCTTTGATTAAGTGAGTAGGACTATAACACACAAAACACAGTTTTTGACCCATATGACCAAAGTGATTTCTTCTATGTCTATGCCCAAAATTGTTTTGCCTTCTTGATGACTGATAAAATTTGTTTTGACCAAAATTATCCCAAAAGGGTTTAGCAGTACTGTTTGGAAAAGGTTTTGCAGAAGGTACTGCTTGTTGAGCAGTACTTTGGTTTAAAGGTACTGCTGGATTTTGAACATTGTTTTCAACAGTTTCTTTGGGTTTCTCAGACCTAGATTGAGCAACAAGCTTCTTCCTAAACTCTAGACTATCTACTCCATAACGAGAAACATCAGGCCTAGAGGGGTGATGACTAATGGGATGAGGAACAGTATGATAACCATTGTCTTTCTTATATTCAGGAGGTGGTTCACTTACTGAGCCCTCATTACTAGATGAATCTACATAGTTAATAAGCTCATCATCACTAGTGGTTATGTCCTCAAACACACCATCATCCTGATCACTAGTTTGGTTTTCATCTATGTTACTAAAGTCCATTCCAAATCCTAAGCCTGTTCTAATGTAAGCCCTTCTCTGTTTTTCAACATAAGCAACATGGGACAAGCCAGACTCTCCCCAAGCAGCAAACTTAGCTAACAAATCATCTCTTTCCTTAGTTAATTTCTCAATTTCAGCAATTTTACAGTTTAGTTTCCATTCACTAAGTTTTAACTGGTAATCCTGTTGTTCATACTTTTCAGCCCAAGCCATTTCATTATTTTCATGTGTTATGATTTTAGCTTCTATAGACTCTAAAGTGATTTGATATCCTGCTACCTCAGACCTAGCCCTAATACAATTATCTCTTTCAATCACATAATTGTTAAGCAGTTTTAGATAAAACTCATAACAGTTTGAGCATACCTCAGAGATAGGAGACTGAGTTGGTGAAGTAGCCACCATAGCAAGAAGAACAGGATCATCTTCACTTTCTTTGCTCCAATCAAATCCTCCAAAGCCATCATCAGATTCCAAAGCAGCATGTTCAGATTCTTCATCAAAAGCAGTGCTCCAGTCCAATGCTTCCACTGTGTCTTCAACTGTATCTTCCACTGCTACCATACAGTAAGTCACTGGTTCATCATCAAATTCTTCACTCCAGTCAACTTCTGATAACTTCTCTTGAGCAACCAAAGCCTTTGTTTCAGTTATTGGAATTTCCTTGAGCTCAAGTTTAGGCTTCTCAGATGTTATGTTTGCTTGATACTTAGCAAACCTGCACTCCCTTGCAAAGTGACCAGTCTTTTGACAATTGAAGCATTCAATTTTAGATTTGTCAAAAGTTATTCCTTGTTTTGGTTTGAAATCAATATTTTTGCCTGTCTTCTTCATGTACTTTTTGATCCTTGCAGTGATCAAAGCAACTTGCCACCTGATATCAATTTCTTCAAGTGCATCTTCTTCAATCTGTGCAAGATCCTCTTCATAAGTGACAGGTAAACTTGCTTGTTGTGCAAAGAAGGAGCACACAACTTCATCTGAGTTCAAAGTGGTAGATGGTGGGGCCTGCTGAGCATATGATGGGGGATTGTAAACAGCAGTACTTTGAGAAACAGTACTTTGAGGAGAAGCAGTACTTTTGAAAGTACTGCTCTTCTTTTCAGATGATAGAAAAGCAATACTGTGAGATTCGGAATTGGGTTGACCACTCATCTCATGTTCATACACCTTCAGTTGATGATAGAGATCATCAAAGTCCATAACGTCCAATCCTTGTTGTCCTCTGATCATAGTAGCAATCACATGCCATGTAGATGGCAAACTCCTTAGAAACTTCAAATTAGCATCCTCAACTGATACTTGTGCCTTGTATAACTCCAACATGTTGAGGAGATTCTGAAACCTATCATATGCAGCATCAAGACTCTCTCTTTCTCCTACTGTGAAAGTTTCAAACTGTTGTTTCAGCAAGTTTCTGTGCATCTTCTTAGAGGCTTCATTCCCTCCAAATCTGGTCTTGAGAGCAGCCCAGAGCTGCTTAGCATCTTTAGCATCATGAAACTTGAGAAGATGACCATCTGGAATGGCAGACAAGAGAATGTTTAGAACCTTCTCTTGATTCCTTAGTGTTGCTGCTGGTAAGACTGCCTTTGGTGCTATAGGTTGTCCAGGAACATGAACGGGTTCTGGAACAACTTCATTCCCATTCACAATTACATTCCACAGAGCATGGTCTGTAATGGCAATATACTGCCTCATCTTCATGCACCAGAGATCATATTCTCCCTTTTTGATTATTGGAAATCTGAGTGAGGTGATTGAGGGTGGTGGAACAGCTTCAGTCGACATCTTTGAATATTGTTGAAGTAGGGTTTCTTCCTAGTCAGAGTTTCCACACAAGCTCTGATACCACTTGTTGGATCGATATACTTTAATCAAACTAACTTAACTAGCTTGTTAAGGTTTAATAACCTCGGATAAATCCTAAGTTATTAACAAAGAAACACTGAGCAATCTTTATCAAGTACGCGGAATTTACTTAACAAAGCTAAGAAGAATAACTTTATTATAAACTCTAAATCTGCTTATTAGGATAAATCCTAAGTTCTTTTGTTCTAGCAGTACTTTGACTTTATCTTGCAGTACTTTGACTCTGTCTTTAGCTGTACTTTAACTATTTGACTTCTTCCAGTACTTTGCATCTTACAGTACTTTCATATCTTCAGTACTTTGATATCTTCAGCACTTTTCATATCCCAACAAACTCTGTTCTTTGTCTGTGAGAGATCCACCAGCTTCATCCTTTAGAGCCAAAAGAAGAGCCTCTTTGAAATAAGCAATGCCCCTAGTCCTCGGCTTTGGGCATGCATTAGCCAGGTGTCCCTTCTCATTGCAGTTGTAGCATCGAAGACCATTCAACCCATTCTGAGCATTTCCCTGTTCCACCACTGGAACTCTGTTGTTATTCCGACCCACAGCATTAAACCCTTGACCACCGCCCATCTGACGACCATAACCACGATTCTGAACTTCAACTCGTCCATTGTTTACAACAGCCTGATTTCGTGTGTTAGATGAGGAACGAATACGATTGTTAGATTTGTTTGTATAACGGCCAAAAGCATTAGCAATCATAACAAATCCTTGTTGCAATGCTTCGAACGGATCGATGTCCTCATTAGCTTCACTGACAATTGGTTGAGCATTGTTGTTGTTGTATGGAACCAATTGATTTTGTTGAGATTGTTGCTGTGAATGATTGTTTTGTGTGACAGAGGCAGTTGGTTGAGTTTCTTGTTGAGGAGGATAACTTTGTTGAGCATATAAGGCAAGTTGTTGATTTTCCGGATGTGTAGGTGGAGCAATTTGAGCACGGAGAATCCTTTCCCGATCAACTTCCTTTTCATGAGGCTTCAAGTAATCGTACAACAATCCATATGTAGAATGATGCTTATTCTTCGCTTGACGGAGAAAAATGACATACTTCTCCCATTCAGGACCAAGACTACTCAGGAACTTAGTATTCACTGCAATTCTTGGCATGATGATGTTGTGTTTATCCAAATCATTGATGATGTCTGAAAATCGATGATGATAAGACTCTAGTGTCTCTCCAGGTTCAATCATGAAGTGTTCATAAGCCAAGTAAATTTTGGATTCCAAATCTTCCTGATTGAGTACAGATCCTTCCATAAGAAGATGAATATGTTCCCACATTTCCTTTGCAGTCTTTTGAGCATCAACACTTTGAAGAATTGGGTTAGGTAATCCTAAAAGGATATATTGCATTTCAAGCTCATCAGCTTCATAGTGTAGAAGTTCTGTTTGATTTAAATCTGCAACAGTAGCAATGTTCGTTTGTTCATCTCTTGGTGGATTTGCATTAGGATCTCCGGGTACAATGACAGTAGGCATCTCAAATGGACCTTCCAAGATAACCTTCTTTAAGAACTTTCCATGTGGCTTCTTCAGATCACAAAACCTAAAGAACCTTATCACCCATTGATCGTAGTTTCCTGGAGTGAGCATTGGAGGTCTATCAAGTGATCCAGCCTCATGAATTGATTGTTGGCTGCTTAAAGCTTCACACATCTTTGCAAACCAAGTGGGTTCCTTCATAGTGTTCCTTGATGGATGTTGATTGAAGTCATTTGTGTAGGGTTGAACTTGAAGACTTGGCGGTGTTCGAACCATTTGTGGTGGAGGAAGTGCTCCAAGTTGTGGAGTATGTTGTTGATTAAATTGTTGTTGATAAATTGCTTGTTGTTGATTCCATTGTTGATGTTGTGGACTTAGTTGTTGTTGACGTTGAGAATAAGTGTAAGGGAAATAGTTAGAGTATGGTGGTTGTGACATGTTGAAAACTTGTGTTGGTAAAAATGGATCTTTGTAGTCGAATGAACCTTTGTTGACGAAGTGTCCTTAGGCATAGAAATCACAAGAAACCAAGTAGAACTTATGCGTAAAAACACCAAAGTTACGCGTAGATTTAGCTTACGCGTAAGTATGGAAAAGACTCTAAAGTTAGGCGTAGACACAAAGTTAGGCGTAGAAAGTTAGGCGTAGGATTACCTTATGCGTAAGACTAGGCTTAGGCGTAAGATTAATCTTATGCGTAGGATTTCTACGCGTAAGCTTTATGCTTATGCGTAAGTTTAGGGTTTTGCCCAAATGATCTTTTACACTATCACAGTGCAAAAGATATCCAAAGTCGACGTATTCTCAGGCTTATCCAAGCAAGAAAACACGGAGTAAACCACGAGAACGAAGATCAAGCCACGGATAAAGTTACGCGTAAGATTAGGGTTTTGATACGCGTAATCTTACTCGTAAAAATGATTATGCCCAAAGATGTTTCTAAACCAGATTTTTGTGATGAGATAGCTTCAATATCACCAAAACTCCTAAAACAGTTACGCGTAGGTTTACACCCTCGTTCAAAAACAAGCTTAAAAACTTAGATCCACGCGTAAAGGTTGAAACTTTTTGCCAAAAACAAGTATTTTAACACCTTAAAACGTTGAAAGTATAAGAATCTTGGATTAAAAAGTGTAAAAAATCAGTTTTTGAGCGAACCAAAGTATCAACGTCGAGACGTATGTTCTACGCGTAGGACCAAAACCCACTTCAAGAAACAATACGTTCACCCAACTAGTAGGCGATTGATACCACTGTTAGGTCACTAGATTTACAACACAAGCTTAATAGAAAGAGATAAAGGCGATTGAACAAGAAATCAAACACAAACACATGATATAAAGACACGGTTATGCGTAGAGTGTAGTGAAAGAAAATAACTTGAACAACCAACCCTCAAGTGAGGGTTATTACATACTATTTATAGGCAAGGAGCTAGGGCAACACTCCTACTCCTTCCCTTTTCCTTATTGGACATGGGCCTAAGCTTATGGGCCTTCTACATAAGCTTGACCTTAAATAAACATAAAGGCCATAATAAGCTACCTATTACATATGAGTAACTAACACTTGAATTAAGGTTTATGAGTGATTCCAACAACCTAAAACACAAATAACTCAAGCGTTTGGTCCCCAATATCTCATGGGTCCGTTTGGGTTAAACATACCATTTACTTGATTAATGTATGGAAATGATGGGTAAGAGTTCCATGGCATGTAATCTGGAGTTTGATATGGTCTACGGAAGTTTTGATTCCAACCGTTATGTTGATAGTTGGGTTGTATGTTGTGGTTGCTTTTAGGAAAGGGGCGTTTGGAAAAAGGTGTTTTATGTCGTTGTTGAGTAGTTTTAGATCTAAATTCATTTCTAGCAAGTCCTACTCCTGATGTGACAGCAGGTTCTAGTTTAATAGTATCCTTGGTTTTCTTTGTTACTTTGACAAATTCACTACGGTCCGTATCACAAACATTCAGTCCCCACGGCACCATTTTTTACAACGGGCGGATCCCTGTTTTTGGGTCCGTCTGGTCCGTGCTGTACTGTAGCAGATTTGACAGCTTGTTTATCTTTTTCGGCCGTTTTGGTTTGACTCTTTGGAATTAACACCTCATTAAATCCCAGTCCATTCATGTTTCCTGGTGTTTTTTGAATTCTAACTATTTCATCGGCACAAGCAATGTTTTTGTTAAACCTTTTAAACTTAGAATTATGTTCGATTAGAACATCTTGTGTGAGCTTTAGTTTTTCTATTTCAAGATTAAGCTCTTGACATGATTTGCAATCATCGTCATTTGCTTTTCCCTTTTCTAATCGTTTTGTCTTTTCTTTTAACTCATAGACTTCATTTTCTAAAAATTCCTTTTTAGTCTTTAAAAGTTTATTTTTAGTTATAATTTTTAGACTAAGCTCACACAATTGATTATATTATTTTTGCAAAGTGTCATCATCAATAGAGGAATAAGATGAGTCAGAATGTACCTCGTTTGACTCATGTGCCATTAGAGCGATCTCATCCTTGCTCGACTCTTCATCATCCTCACTATCACTACAAGCACCACTTACAAAAACTCGTTGAGTTTTGCTTTTAGGTGGCTTGGGACAATCTCCTATTAGATGACTTGCATCACCGCATCTAAAACACTTTCTTTCACCTTTACCCTTTTTGTCATCCCGATCTTTTCGGAATGGCTTATTTTCTTCTCGAGGTTGTCTTACAAACTTTCCTCTTCTTCTAAAGAACTTTTTGAAATCTCTAACTGCCATGACATACTCCTCATCTTCACTACCGGAGCAAGATTCGTCATCATCACTTGAATCCGTTCTTGCTTTTAGAGCAACGGATTTGATTTTCTCTCTTTTTCCTTTGATGATTTCCGAATCTTTCTCCATCACCATTTTATGTACTTTGAGGTTTCCGATTAGCTCGTCTAGTGTCACTTTTGAGAGATCTTTTGATTCCTCAATAGCCATCACTTTAGCTCTCCACTTCGGATGGAGTGCTCTAAGAAATTTCCTGACAAAGTTCTTACTACGAAAAGATTCATCAAGTGCTTTAAGTGATGTAATAATAGTATTAAAGCGAGCAAAGCCACAATCAATGGTTTCATCTTCAGGGATAACAAATTGTTCATACTGTTGAACAAGAAGAACAATCTTGTTATCCTTGACTTGTGAATTTCCTTCATGTGTAATAATCAAAGATTCCCAAATATCTTTAGCGGTTTCACACATAAAAATTCTTTCATATTCTTTTCTAGGCAAAGCATTATAAAGCATCATTTTAGCTTCATTATTTTTAGCAATTAATTTCTTTTGTTCATCAACAGAAATATCTTTTGTTGTAGAATTAAAATCCCCTTTAACAATAACAAACCAAAGATCTATATCTTTTGATTTTACATATGTTTCAAAACGGTTTTTCCA
The DNA here is from genome assembly GCA_019973895.1 of Chrysanthemum seticuspe. NCBI lineage: Eukaryota > Viridiplantae > Streptophyta > Magnoliopsida > Asterales > Asteraceae > Chrysanthemum > Chrysanthemum seticuspe. Next base: position 114,116,309 of record BPTQ01000009.1, on the reverse strand, counting down.
ATAGATAAATCCATTGGTTTCAAAGAGTGGTGGTCTTTGCATAGATTGCCCTTCTTTAAAGTTTTCAGAATCCATGGATCGTTTCAAGTTTATAAAATACAATATATTTTAGAAATTCTTGAGCAACGAGGCTCTGGTACCAATTGTGGAAAACTAGAAGGGGGGTTGAATAGTTTACCGATTAAAAACTTTGTTTTGAAACTTATTGAAAGATCAATTGATATTGATTTTAGATATGTTAGTGAATAGTAATCAACAATATGTAAGGAGTAGATAAGGAAAAAAACAATCAAACCACAACAAGTTGTTTATAGTGGTTCGGTCTACAAGGACTCTTTTTCCTTGCCCTACTACACTCCCCGAGTCTCACACTTGAGAGTTTAACTTCACTAGTCAACAAGCTCCTTTCACCGGCGGAGAAACCTTTACACTTCGCTTACACACTATTTCCAACACTAAGCTAGATGTCGAGTTATTTTCAAGGGTACAACCACTCCCACACGCAATGTATTTTAAGGACTAAAATACTAACCACTCACACTCACAAGATTATGATGGTTTGGTACAACAATGATGTATGAATCAACACAAGATCATACAACAACAAACAAACAAGACTTCCAACTTCTTGTTGAAGCTTGAATGTATCTTGATCTTCTTTGCTACAAAAGAGATCACTAATATGATATGAAACTGAGTTAGAAATGTTAGAGAGAAGGAATGTATGAGAATATAATGGAAAGGGATGAAAAACAAATTGGTTTGGCTTTGCTATTTATAGCCAAAATGTTCAGCAAGCACCACGGACCACGGAACCCTCAAAAGGGTTCCGCCCGTGTTAACTTTTGGTGCCGCCGAGGTCTGACAGCAAGATCACAAAATCTTACCAAAGTCAACCATATCTATCCAAGATTGTGTAAGATATGTAGAGCCTAAATCTACACAAAGTATCTAGTGAAATCTTCTAAGGATTTCAATGATGCACTACATGATGTCATGTGTTTGTTTTTCTATTTTTAGAAATATGTTAAAATGTAAATACATATGTAATGTTTTGTTTTAAGAAACCAAAACATTCTTGAACTAAAAACTACTATCATACATTATGGTTTAGAGTCATATTAAGATATGATTAATTACAATGTAAATGCTTGAGTGATGAAGAAAAAGCTTGTTTTAATATCTATTAAACTTGACAAGCTTTAAGATTTATAAAAATTAAATTTACTTTTATCGTTAACAAAACTTAGGTAAAGATCAAAAATATAAATAACGTTTAATGACGATATTTGTATTAACAGGTTTGATTTCGGAGAATGGTAAAGTTTTTGGAATGTTTTTGATCGTCTCCTGGTCATGATATGACTTCAGATTATTTTTGGAATCATTGGGACCGTCTGACCTTGTTTCGTATCGGGTCGGGTTAGACCCGATTGGTTACAAGTTTGCATTCGGGTTATGTGAATTTGTAATAAGCTCATCGAGCTTATTGAAATGTTGGGAATCGATCTTGGCTACGTTTGAATTTGGATTGCTAAATTTTGTGACTTTGGATCTCGTTGTAAATGATAACATAAAATGATATATAAGTTTAGACTTGTTTTAAGGATTTGTACATCATGAGATCAATATAACAAGACATATATAGCATATAGAGATTATGAAAACATAGTAAGGATGATGAGCATAAGTTTCCTTACAACTTTTGGCCCTATACAAGGGAAACTAAGAACAAGAACACTAGCTTAATTCTTCAACCAAAAACCCTAACTTCCAATCCTTCAACACAACTCTTACTAACCTTTGATAACCTTGATCTAACCTTGTAAGAACCTTATGTATTCATCCCCTAATCACCTTGTGTATCTAATAAATTTACCATGGAATCACCAAATAAACACTAGGACTTTGGATTAATCAAGCTTAACAAGAGCTTTAGAATTGATATACTTGTTCTCTTGAATAATACTTGAAAGGAATTTAGCAAATGAAGGTGTGTTTGGTGTTGTTGATGGTATGAACAACTAAGAATAGGAGGGGAGGGGTATTTATAGTGTCTTGAGGAGGTGCAAGGCTTATCAAAGAAGCTTGAACACATGTGAGCTTCATATGTAAGTTTCCTAAGCTTCCTATGTAAGATTCATATCTTTACTTGGTCATTACATAATAAAATGCCACATGTGGCTTATTTGAGAAAGTTGGATAAGTCTTGTATGACTTGGATACTTATCTTGACTTACGGAGTGAGTTTTGGTCCCGTTAATTGCTAAATGTAAGTTGTAAAGTCACGAAACTTAAAACCGGGTATCCTAAAAATATGAAACTTGTAAATATGTTAAAACTTGTTAATATACTCTATATTAGTATATTAGATGAGTGATAAGTTTTATCGAGATGCTTAAAGTTGTAAAAACCTAAAACCGTAGGCTTAAAATGCGTAAAACGCAGAACTGGAAAACGTAAAATTCTAAAACTTATGAAAATTTTGTATGATGTTAAAAACCTATATTTCTATTGTTTGTAATATTTATGGACATATCGGAATGCCTAAATGTCATTTAGACCTAAACGTAAATCTCAGACACGGTTTCGTGAAATTTGCAAAAATGATCTGACGAGTGTCAAATTCTCGGGTTATCACTAAAATAGGTTAACTTACGAGAATGTGAAATAAAAATTTTGGAAGTGAATAGTAAAAATGAATAGTAATCCAAAAATGCGAATTATTACAAACCCCAACCCCTTGCAAACTCATCACAGCCTCTTGTAACTTATGTCAGTATAGTTTTCATGGCGTAAAGCCAATTAAGATTCCAATAGGCATATTGCAAAGCCAAAATCCGAACTTCATAAATAATATAATAGGTCATGGTAAACTTGCTTCATCAACATATGTAAGGCTAAAGTATAAGAACCTGAGAATAAGATCAAGGGGGGAAACACAATCGTTTTGACTTGAAGCATACCAATAATTTACAATTGAGCATCTAAAAACCCAAATCAATATAAAGTAACTCAATAATTTAATTAAGATTCATAAACTTACATAGTAACGTACGATTATTACTTCAACTGAGGATCAGGTGGATATGTTCAAGATTATGGAAATCGCTACAACAATTAGCCAAACCAAAAACCCCAAAGTAGAACCCTAAATCTCACTCTCACTGTTATCGTTACAAGAGGTGGTGCCAGATAACACAGAGAAGATGAAGAAGACAGCCACGTCTTATGACAGGAAACAGTGTTGTTATCAAACACGATAACAGGCTCAGAAACCGGGCTTGGGTAAAAAATGGAAGCCTAAACGACAAGCATGCTGCCGTTTTGTGATCTTAATTAATATATATATAGTAATGGTGATATGAACTCTCATTCACACCTTTTCTTCAAATGTGAGTATGCTAGGAAGTTTTGGAATAAAGCAAAAGAGAAAATTGAATGAATGTGGTGATGTAGATTGGAATGAAATTGCTAATGCATTTGCTGGGAGATTTAATGAAAATTCAGGTGGAAGCATCATTAGAAGACTATGCCTTGCTGCAAGTGTCTACTTCATATGGTAAGAAAAGAATTGCAGGATATTCAGAGATGAAAAAAGAAATAGTGAAGAGTTATATAGTGTGTTCTATGAAACAACAAGGTTGAGATTGATGAGCTTAAAGGCAAAGAACACTAATGCAGTTAGGAAAGCTCAACAGACTTGGGATGTGAAGATAAATTGATAAGAAAAAGTATGGTTGTTGACTTGCTGATCTCAGGAAGGAATAAAGGAGTGTTTGGAACCTGGGATAATGGAGACGGATACAGAGTCTGTTTGTGTTATGGATGAGAGGTATATAGATGGTTGGGCCTTAGATGTATAGAATGATGCCTGACATAGATGATTATCATTGATCTTTCTGTGAGGTGGAACCTACAGAATGATTGTTTGATTACCTTCATGAAAGGAAATGCAGTTCTTTATCTGAGGTAACAAAACCTTTGCATTAGATGATGTCTTACATGGATGTCTAGGTTGTAATCTTGCTGTGAGGGTGTAGCTACAGTTGGGATTATGGTCTAGCCTTCATAGAGGAAATGTAATATGTGCAAGTGGTCTTAACATTCATGAGGCCTGTAAGCTTTATGGTTAAGATGATTGTACATTGGAATTATCTTAAGTTTTACAAAGTTGTATGGGAAATGTAATAACTGCGAATGAAAATGTGAAGAATAGAAGGAAAAATTAGTGTGTATCTTATGTTTTGTATTTTTTGTTGGATCATTAGCATGCTTTTTACCCTTGATTTCCTTGTAAAAGTAATTTGTCATAATCACAAACTGCAAGAAATTCATCATTCCATGTAAATAAAAAAAATATATTTTGTCATAATCACAAAGTGGAAGAAATTCGTCATTCCATGACTCCCATGTAAATAACATATTGTAGGCTGATTAGTGAGTATCCAGGTAATGAGGTGTAAGTTAGCTGTTGCTGGCTTAGCTCAACAGATTTATAATGCAATCCAAAGGTCACTTTTTGGAGGTCTAACTCTTGGACTTAGAGATTTGTGTAACAATACATTTTAGCTTGGTTTTAAAATGACCATACATTTGAAAAAATAAAATATTAAGTGCGTTTGGTTCAAAATGGGGAAAGGGAAAGGCAAATGAAATGCAAAGAAATGAAATGGAGATTATCATTATCTTTGATAGTGCTTGGTTTAAGAAAAACACATTAACTTCCAAAGTGGTAGTGGTGGTGGCTGGTGGTAGTGGTGGCGGCTGGTGGCGGTGGCGGCTGGTGGCTGCTAGTGGTGGTGGCTACTAGTTGTGGTGGCTGCTAATAGTGGTGGCTGCTAATGGTGGTGGCTGCTGGTGGTGGTGGTGGCTGCTGGTGGTGGTGCTGGTGTTGGTGGTGGCTACTGGTGGTGGTGGTGGGTAATCATTACCATACCTCTTAATTTACTGGATAATGTCCCATTACCTAATACTAAACAGTAATTGCATTCCCTACTCCTAACCAATTATGTTTAATCATTATCTTTTCAATTCGCGCCCCTACTCCTAACCAATTATGTTTAATCATTAACTTGTTTTTTAAATTCACTTTAAAGTAATTATGGATAGAGAGCTGTTCAAGTAAATATAATCTTTATTTATTGAACTTTTTTATGTAAGTATGGATAGAGAGTTGTTCAAGTAAATATAATCTTTATTTATTGAACATTTTTATGGAGCAAGATAAAAATTACGTTACCAGGAATTTTTATTTTGTACTAAAGCTCAAAAACTAAAACTTTAAAGTACAAGTATTACTTAACACACCTTTTTATTAAAATACTGCGGAAGCTTTGTTACAATGGTGGTGGTGGTGGTGATTGTAGGTGGATGGATGATCAATACAACTGATTACATCTGCCTTTTATAGGCGAAACTAGAAGGAATAAACTAAGAATATGCTTTGGCATCTAGCATATTCCAAAGTGTTGGGAATTATGCGAAGTAGGATTCCTGCTGTCAATACTGCCGAAGGATTCTGCTGAAGTAGAAGCAGAATCTGCTGAAGAAGAGATTCTGCTGATGTATAAAAGTCGTGCCGTGTTTCTGCTGAAGAATGGAAGCTGACTAGGATCTGCATGCGCTTTATTATTTAAATGCTAACCCATCATTATTCTTGTACTGCCCGAGGTTAGCATGGGTATTATTGTACTGCTCAATATTGTTTACTGTTTTAGTCATTAAATGCATGCTTGCATGTTAAGTCGATTGAGTAGTAATAGTTTAGGGTTCCTTGTCTATAAAAGGAACTTAATAGTTTGTAATAGATAACTCATTCGAAACACAGAGTTTCAGTTAATAAAAGATCCATAGAGGATCTAAGTGTTCTTAGTTATAACAGCTTGTATTTACATTCCGCTATAGAATACGAGTTGTAGAGATTTTCTATTAGTTTGCTTATGATTACATAGGCAACACTAACGATCCACGAGTGCTCAAGATCTGTCAAGGTCTGTATGTGTACAACAAGTGGTATCAGAGCCTCGGGAGAGTCTCTGCGATACTGAGAACCATATTTACCTCACCCCCATACAACCAAAAACATATTCACCATGCCTGGAACTGATGATGAATCAGAAGTCACCAACAACAACATCAAAAACACCACCTCTATGCAGCAACTTAGTCTCTCCAACAGTAATGGCAAGTTTCCTTATCTGAAAAAGGAAGAGTATGATCTGTGGACCATGAAGATGCAGAACTGGATCTCCAATATTGATTGGAATCTCTGGGAGATTGTGAAGAAAGGAAACAGTCTGAAGAAGACTATCCCAGATCTTGATGGTAAGTTTACCATTGCTCCTCCCAAAACTGCTGAAGAGATTCTAGTTGTGCAGAGAGAGCACAAAGTAAGAACCATCCTTCTTCAAGCTATTCCTGAAGATCACTTGGGTGATTTTCACCACATGGATGATGCAAAGGACATATGGATGGCTCTTAAAGCAAGGTTCGGTGGCAATGAAGAGTCCAGGAGAATGAGGAAGTCCATGCTGAGACAACACTTCCAAGAGTTCAATATCTCTGAAGAAGAAGGTATCCACAAGGGATACGACAGGTTTCACAAGATTTTGAGTCAGCTAAACCAGCTGAATGCAAAACCTGACAATGATGATTGCAACTCAAAGTTCCTACGATCTTTGCCTCCATCATGGTTACATGTCAGTATAGCTCTTAAGGCTAAAGGTGGGTTGGACATGCTCACATTTGATGAGTTGTACAACAAACTCAAATCTCTTGAACCTGATGTCAGATCTCCCTACCGTGCATCCTCTTCTGGTCATACAGCCTTTGTTGGGACATCTCACTCCAATATGATGATGCATGCTCCAAGTCCAACTTACCTACCATCATCATCTTATCGTCCCACTCCATCATATTCTCAAGCTAAAACTGGTAGTATATTGGAGGATGTTCTTCATTCATTTGTTGCTGATTATGATACTCAGCAGCATCTTGTATATGAAGATTTTGACAAGGTGGACCCACTTGAGATGGAGGAGATGAAGCTGAAATGGCAGGTGGCCATGCTTTCAGTAGATATCAAGAGGTTTGAGGAGAAGTCAGGAAGAAAGTTTGGCTTCAAGGGAAAGGATCCAGCTCGCTTTGACAGGAGAAAGGTCAAGCGTTTCTCATGTCACCAGATGGATCATTTCTCAAGGGAATGCAAAGACAGGAAGAGTGGAGAGGGAGCTAACTACAATTCCTATCAGCAGAATCAGAAGGAAACTGGAACTTCAGCAGCTCTTGTCACCTTGGATGAACAGGTCAACTGGGCTGCACATGAACCTGTAAATAAGGAAGCTGCTGATACAGAGAAGCTTGTATTGCTGGCCAGATGTACTTCAGATGATAGGCATGATCAGTTTGCCTTGATGGGACTCTCTCAGGTACACAACTGTATATTTGGTTGTAGTGAAAGATACAATGAACTTAAAGAAGCTTATGATACTATGAAACCTAAATACAATGAATGCTATGTTGATAATGAAGCTTATAAACTTTCATTAAAAACATTAGAAAGACAAAAGGTATGGTTTCAAAAGAATCAGATAGCTTATGAAGAAAAGATTAAGGTGCTTCAATTTGATCTAGATATTGCAAACATTAACTTTAAACGCACTGAAAAGGAAAAAGCTGATACTATTACTGAGAATCTAGAGCTTAAAGAGAAACTTGCTGTGGAAATAGCTAGACATAAACAATGGTTGATATCAGGTGACAATCTAGCTAGAGAACTCTATAGTAGTCAGTCAGTGAACTCTGGAATAGGTTTAGGTTTTCAAAAGTATGTAGGATTGGAAGCTAGGCAAGATGGGCGTAAATCTACACCTGCAGGCTTAGAACATTTTAAAAAGGAAGGTGATTTACATGCTGTCCCTGGACCTATTAGAGGTGAATTCATGCCTACTGACATGTCCATTACTGTTGACTTTGATGGATCACACCATTTGTATGGCAAAAAGTCAAAAGACTTGCCAGACACCGATGCTTCATCTTATGACTTTGTCTCTTTCTCTGACAGTGACAATTCATCGGATCAAGGGTCTACTTTCAGCTGTGATTCAAGTGATAAGTCAGACCTTCCCAAGCCCTCACCTGAGCCTACACCCAAGCATGCACCCAAGTCTATCTACAAGCCTTCTAGGGTAGCTGCTGAGGAATCAACTTCCAAGCCAGTTTCCTCTGAAGACTTGTCTTTTAAATCTTTGCATAATAATTCTGTTAAAAACAATTCCTTTAATGTTTCTGGTTTAAGTACTTCTACTTGTAATAGAACATCTTCTTTGTTGAATCAATCTTCCAAAAGGAAGACATGTTTTGTGTGTGGAAGTAAATTTCATTTAATTAAGGATTGTGATTTTTATGAGCAAAGATTGGGTGTATGTGCTACTCAGCAGAAACCTAGACCAGTGTGGACCAATGTTAATAATATTCCACCTTATGTCCCACAAGCTTCTTGTAATGACTCTCCTTGGAGGAGATCAGCTGATAGAGCTTATGTGCCACCTACTAGCCCATACTTTAAACATGGTTATAGGCCTGCATATGTTGACTCTATGAATAATGGGAAAGGATGTTGGGGTACTACTGTCAAGTCCTCAGCAGGTTGTTCTTGGAAAAATAAGGGACCTAACTTTCAATGGAAACCCAAGAACAATGGTGGATCTTACTCTTTTGCTAGGCCTAAATCTTATGATCCACAAGGCAGGTTCAAGTCAGCAATGACTTGAGCCTCCTTCGTTAACTAACATTCTTTTGTATATATTGTTTGTTCTATAGGATCATCCTCTTAAGCATAAAGATATCGGTATTGTTGATAGTGGTTGTTCAAGAAGCATGTCTGGAAATAGAGATATGATGCACAATTTTATTCCTATTGAAGAAGGAGGCAATGTGACTTTTGGTGGAAGTGATGGTAGAATTACTGGGAAAGGCACCATCAAGACACCCCTACTGAACTTTGAGAATGTGTACTATGTTAGGGAACTTCAGCACTTCAACTTGTTCTCAGTCTCACAAATTTGTGACACCAAGAACAAGGTACTCTTCACTGAAGATGAATGTCTTGTGCTTTCTAAAGAGTTCAAGCTTCCAGAAGATACTTCAATTCTGTTGAGAGTTCCTCGAACTCACAATCTATACACATTCAACCTCAATGAAGTTCATCCCGAAGGTGACCTCACTTGTTTGGTGGCTAAAGCATCCTTGGATGAGTCTACCAAATGGCACAGGAGAATGGCTCATGTGAATTTCAAGACCATAAATAAACTCTCTAAAATGGGTCTTGTTGAAGGTCTTCCCTCCAAAGTTTTCTCCAATGATCATAATTGTGTTGCATGCAACAAAGGGAAGCAACACAGAGCCTCCTACAAAGCTGTCACTGCTGTGAGCATTATCTCTGAGCCTCTTCAGCTGTTACATATGGATCTATTTGGTCCAACTCAAGTCAGAAGCATTGATCACAAGTACTTTTGTTTGGTTATCACCGATGGTTATAGCAGATTTTGTTGGGTGTTCTTTCTAAGGACTAAAGATGAAACAACTCCAGTACTGAAAGACTTCATCACCCTTGTTGAAAATCAGTTGAACAAGAAGGTTAAGGGAATTCGGTGTGATAATGGGACAGAGTTCAAGAATGCTATTATTATAGAACTCTGTAGGACTAAAGGGATCAAGAGGGACTATAGCAATCCAAGAACCCCGCAACAAAATGGGGTAGCTGAAAGAAAGAATAGGACCTTGATAGAGGCTGCAAGATCAATGCTTGCAGACTCTAAATTACCCACTATGTTCTGGACTGAAGCTGTTGGCATAGCTTGCTATGTGCTTAACAGGGTCTCCATTACTAGACCTCACCTCAAAACACCATATGAACTTCTCTTTGGGAAGGTTCCAGTCATTCATTACCTCAAACCTTTTGGTTGTCAAGTGAACATTCTAAACACCAGTGATCCGTTGGGGAAGTTTGATGAGAAAGCTGATGATGGTTATATTGTGGGTTATTCAGCTCATAGCAAGGCTTACAGAGTGTACAACTTATCTGCCAAGAAAATAGAGGAGACTTTGAACCTGAGATACCTGGAAGATAAGCCCAATGTTCAAGGACAGGGTCATGTGTGGTCTTTTGACCTTGACTACCTAACTGACGATCTGGGTTATACTCGACATATGGCTAACCAAAGTGCAGGCTCTCAAGTATCTCCCACTAACAATACAGGTACCTTGGATGCCGACTCTGGAAGTGAATTTGAAGATGATGAACAACCTATACTTGTGCCTTCTTTCTCCCCTAACAATGTTGCAGGTAACACTTCTAGAGATACTTCTGCTGAGTGTGAAGATGAATCACACTATGCTGAGGACCTTGCTAGGCTTCAGACTCAAGAGTTTGCAGCTAAGCTTGAAGCTGAAAAGGTGAATGGGGAGCTTGCAAATGAGGCTGTCAGTGGAAACCATGTTTCTACTGACACTGATGCTGTCTCTCACATCGTCATTAAATCTGCTGAAAGCTCGACTGTTACTACTCCTATTCCTACTAGAGTGTCCACAGACTTTGGTGAACTGTATACTCGCTTTCCAAGACCTTCAGATCTTGGAAATCATCAACCCAAATCTGGCATTTTCACCACACCTTCCTATGACACAACTTTTGTACCAACTGTGTCTAATCTTGAACCTACCATTGAAGTCAACCCCACTGCTACTAAAAGAATCAACATAACTCACCCTCAATCCAATATTATTGGTGACATTCTAGCTCCTGTTAGAACTCGAAGGGCTATCTCTAGTCCTAAATTTGGACAGGTTGCTTTTCTCTCTTATGTCTCAAATCAGCAAAGAGACAATCACACAGACTTCAAGCATTGTCTGTTTGCGTGTTTTCTTTCTCAAGTAGAACCAACCAGTGTCACTCAAGCTCTTGAAGACTCAAGTTGGATTGAGGAAATGCAAGACGAAATGCAACAGTTTCAAAACCAACAAGTTTGGATCTTGGTACCATTACCAGATGGCAAATATGCTATTGGAACTAAATGGATTCTGAAGAACAAAAGAGATGCAAGGGGTGTGGTTATTAAAAACAAAGCAAGATTAGTAGCTCAAGGTTACAAGCAAGAGGAAGGGATTGATTATGATGAAGTGTTTGCACCTGTTGCTAGAGTAGAGGCTATTCGAATTTTCTTGGCCTATGCATCCTACATGGGCTTCATGCTGTATCAGATGGATGTTAAAGGTGCTTTTCTGTATGGTGAGATAGAAGAGGAAGTTTATGCCACTCAACCCAAAGGATTTGAAGACCCAGATCATTCTAATCATGTTTACAAGGTCGTTAAAGCTCTCTATGGACTTCATCAGGCACCAAGGGCATGGTATGCTAGGCTTTCATCATTTCTGCTGAAGCATGGCTACAGAAGAGGTGCCATTGATAAGACTCTCTTTCTGAAGAAGAACTCGACAGACATCATTCTTGTGCAAGTGTATGTGGATGACATCATTTTTGGATCCACTAAAGAAGCTTGGTGCAGAGAATTTGAGGATCTGATGAAGGGAGAATTTCAGATGAGTGCTATGGGGGAGCTTACTTTCTTTTTGGGTCTCCAAGTTCAGCAGAAACAAGATGGGATATTTATCAGTCAAGATAAATATGTGAGGGACATGTTGAAGAAATTTGGTATGGAAGGTGTCAGAACTGCCACAACACCTTATGAAGCTCCAAAAACAAAAACCAACAATGATCCAGATCTACCTGTGAATGTTCATTTATACAGATCAATGATTGGTTCATTAATGTATCTAACGGCTTCAAGGCCTGATATTACCTTTGCTGTGAGTGTTTGCTCTCGACATCAAGTCACTCCACTTACTTCCCATCTCAATGCAGTCAGGAAGATCTTTAAGTACCTCAAAGGCCAACCTTATTTAGGCCTTTGGTACCCAAAAGAGTCTCCTTTTAAGTTGGAAGCATATAGTGATAGTGATTATGCTGGTGCAAATCTGGATAGGAGATCCACAACTGGAGGCTGTCAATTCCTTGGAAAGAGATTGATTTCTTGGCAGTGCAAGAAACAAACCATTGTGGCTACCTCAACTACTGAAGTAGAGTATGTTGCTGCTGCAAATTGCTGTGGACAGGTCCTTTGGATTCAAAATCAATTGCTGGATTATGGGTATAACTTCATGAACACAACTCTTTTTATTGATAATCAAAGTACCATATGCATTGTCAAAAATCCAGTCTTTCACAGCAGAACCAAACATATTGAAATCAGGCACCACTTTATAAGAGATGCATATGAAAAACATTTGATAAATGTGGCTAAAATTCATACAGATGATAATGTGGCATATCTGTTACCAAAAGCTTTTGATGGACCAAGGTTTCAACACCTTGTGGTCAATATTGGAATGCTTAACCCTTAACTGCAAAGGTTAAGGGGAGGCATAGGCCTCAGGGGAGGCATATGCCTCAGGGGAGGATTTTATTTTGTTTTGTTTTGTTGTTTCTTTTCTTTGTTTTGTGTGTTTCTTAGTTAAAAAAAAAAAAAAAAAAAAAAAAAAAAAAAAAAAAAAAAAAAAAAAAAAAAAAAAAAACTTTCTTTTGCAGGTTTGTTGCATTTTGTTGATGGTTTTTAACTCACCAGATATACCTTGTGTATATCAAAGAGTTGGCTAGTCCAAAGGGTACAGCTTTGGTAAAAACACATCAAATCTGTTGATAGCTGTAATGATTTGCTCAAAATCATAGGGTCTGCAACCACCCATTCTTAATTGCTGAGAGTTGTATGGTCATTAATTCACCATGGTCTATTCCTTGTTGGAATCCAAGAATTGGCTAGCCCACAAGTATATGGCTTGTGGTAAAGGCAACTGACTCCATATTTGGTTATCAATTCACCAATTCTAAGAATTGACTAGTCCTGAGCAAACAGCTACAGGTAAAGACACATCAAATCCGTTTATATAGTTGTTGATTTGCTAATAAATCAGATGGTTATCAATGTACCATAGTTTTCGGACTTAAACATCTGGCTACTCCAGTACTGATGGCTATTGGTAAAGAGACATCAAAACCATTATTTTCAATGATTCACCTCTCACAGGAGTTAACACACCTAGATGTGATGAGAATAGTATGCAACTAATGTGTTTTGATGTACAATATGTCAATTGTTGCTGCAAAGACCTGGCGTTTCAAAGTTTGGTCATCATAGAGATGAGATTATTCTTGGTTCTTTGCTACTGATGTTTGAGAACAATCCTCTGGTACTGCAGTCTCTAAGATCTATCAAGGTTAGGAAACTAGAACTTAACCAAGTCAAATTCCAGTTTAGGGGAGGATTGTTGGGAATTATGCGAAGTAGGATTTCTGCTGTCAATACTGCCGAAGGATTCTGCTGAAGTAGAAGCAGAATCTGCTGAAGAAGAGATTCTGTTGATGTATAAAAGTCGTGCCGCGTTTCTGCTGAAGAGTGGAAGCTGACTAGGATCTGCATGCGCTTTATTATTTAAATGCTAACCCATCATTATTCTTGTACTGCCCGAGGTTAGCATGGGTATTATTGTACTGCTCAATATTGTTTAGTGTTTTAGTCATTAAATGCATGCTTGCATGTTAAGTCGATTGAGTAGTAATAGTTTAGGGTTCCTTGTCTATAAAAGGAACTTAATAGTTTGTAATAGATAACTCATTCGAAACATAGAGTTTTAGTTAATAAAAGATCCATAGAGGATCTAAGTGTTCTTAGTTATAACAGCTTGTATTTACATTCCGCTATAGAATACGAGTTTGATAAGGTTTTAAAAGGTACCATTTTGAGGGGTCGTTTAAGTCCTTATTTGATCACTTTTGTATCCGTTATTGCTTAATATCGTTCCTTTTCACTTTTTAGGTCTCGTGAAGGCAAAATGCTGAAATGACACTTATTTGGACAGAAAGGCGCGAATATATGAAGAAAATGGCCAAAGTCGAAATCGAGACACTCACAGTCGCTGAATGTAGAAGGCGACGGTGTCAGGAGCTATTTGCGACGCCGTCGGAGAATTGTTGTGACGGGTCAGAACTCAAAACTCGTGTTTTCAAGAGACGGCGTCTAGTGTGAAAGAGTAGGCCGTCGCTACTCAGACGGCCTAGATGCGATCCAGACGACGTCAGAAGCTGAAGAGGACGGCGTCACGGACATAAGGTGACGCCGTCGCAAGTTTAACGTGGCCAAGACGAAACCCTAATGGCGGCGACACGACGGCGTCACTAATCATAAGGTGACGCCGTCGCAATTGTAATCTTATATATAGAATCCGAATTTTTCAGTCTTTGTGTGGAGAGTCTTTGGAGTAAAAACCTAAAACCGAACCTAAGGTGTCTTGTACAGTATTTTAGGGTTTTTAACCCTATCTTACACCAAGATAAGTCTTTGCTTCATTAATTCAATTATGTCTTTGATTATTTGTGTGTATGCTTGCATGTTCTCCATGTCCGGCTAATTTATTTGTGTGTTTGCTTAGGAAGTATGAAACTTAATTATTAAATATTGATTGGTTGTTTCTTATCTTAGTTGATTAATGATCTAGTAATGCGATAGGTCATTCGTTGTGTACTTAATGCTTGATTCATCTTTGTGAACCTTAGAGTATGATTACCTGAGTGATTGTAGGCTAAACCATCCGAAGAGCGCCTTAGAGTAGGAGTCTATAATCTCTAAGTGGATTTGTAGACAAGACCCTTTGGTAATTTCAAAGAGTTAGGGAGAAACGCATACCCTACAACTTTAGAAACACAACGCAACTAGGAATAAGACGTGACACTCAACCATCAATAGGAGATAATAAAGGAGTAATACAAACTAAGTAAACACATTTTTAAACTATCATACGAGCACACATTAATTAGACATAGACTCCCACAACCTTAGTTTAGATAATTAGATAATAGTAGAGTAATCGGTAGAAATACTAACCCCCCAAATCCAATACCCGAGATTCGTACCTTTCCATTTTCATAAAATATAAAAAGATAAAAAATAATCTTCCTCAACCTTAACCTTAGCGTAGTAACTCCCTACTAGCATTCCTATTCCCCTAGAGAACGATATCAATACCCGTGGCTTACCCTAATTACTACACTACAACGATTAGGTTCACTGCCTAGGGTGTTATAAAACTTGCTCGAAGAAAAGGAAGTTCCTTTGACCCCGAACGACGCGTGTAGCGTTATCAGAGTTGTAGAGATTTTCTATTAGTTTGCTTATGATTACATAGGCAACACTAACGATCCACGAGTGCTCAAGATCTGTCAAGGTCTGTATGTGTAAAACACAAAGAATAAACCATGGCATATGCCAAGGAATATTCCAGACCATTATTAATTTCGATACAATTGGCCGACACGGACTAATAATTTGATACCAACTTTTACTTTAATAATTATACAGCTGTTGATCTTTTGAAACCCTGGTGGGATGATTATTGTCTGCATAAGTTAAAATTGAATCGTCCCATGGATAAGCATCTCTACCCAAAAGCTCGAAGGGCCCGCATGTGAATTATTTCACATATCACGGGTTTCAAAAGATCAACAGCTGTATAATTATTAAAGTAAAAGTTGGTATCGAATTATTAGTCCGTGTCGGCCAATTGTATCGAAATTAATAATGGCCTGGAATGTTCCTTGGCATATGCCATGGTTTATTCTTTGAAATATGCTAGATGCCAAAGCATATTCTTAGTTTATTCCTTCTAGTTTCGCCTATAAAAGGCATATGTAATCAGTTGTATTGATTATCCATCCACCTACAATCACCACCACCACCACCATTGTAACAAAGCTTCCGCAGTATTTTAATAAAAAGGTGTGTTAAGTAATACTTGTACTTTAAAGTTTTAGTTTTTGAGCTTTAGTACAAAATAAAAATTCCTGGTAACGTAATTTTTATCTTGGTATCAGAGCTTTGAATCAAAACATTCTTAGCTCTATGAAAGGCTAAACCCTTAAGGTATATTCAGGAAAAGCAGTAAAGGTATTATTTTATCAATTTCTTGTATCCCTACGGTATCATTTCTATTAAAAATTTCATAAAAACCCTTTTTTTTAGATAAAAGACAGCGCAATTGCTTCTATTAAAAAGTACTGAAAGAGTCAGGAAGTTTTGAAGTTAACCGTTTGGTGAATCTTAAAACAAGTTTGTAAATATATCCTTTGAAGTTTTTGGTGTTATGTCCGATCGCTTTGAGCAAGAAATACAGAATTGGTACGATAATTCACGAACTGTGGATCCTGAATATATCGTCTTTAAAACAGATAGTTCTAAACCTACAACTACCGATTTAGTCAATAATTTAGCTTGTGTTTATAATCGTCTAAATCTCTTTTCTAAAGTAGCACTTAAGAATTTCAAAAGTATTTCTGAAAAACAAAAAGATCTTGAGTCAAAAGTCCAAAGTTGTCAAGAGAAGCTTGAATCCTGTGAGGAACTATTAAGAAAAACCCAGAGTGAAACCAGAAAAAGCTTTCAACAAATCTCAACTGAGATCCATCAATCTAAACCTCTCACAAAAAGAGAAGTCCTGAACCTTGTTCAAGAAATAGTTGAGCAGCCAAAGATAGTTGAAAAGGAAGCCATTCGACTAACAGAAGACCTCAATCATAAAATCCAGAAGGTTCAACACCTTCTCCACGAAGTGAAGAAGCTCATCACCGGATGAGTCTTGCCAATCAAAAGGCAACTTCTGAGTATCAAGAAGCTATACAGGCTACTGAAGACTTTGAATCGCCAGCAGTTGGTTTTGCAAAAACAGCTGATTATAAAGAAGGATTAGCTACCCAAGTGAAGGCTATCATAAAGCAAAACAACACCTTGCTTTACTTAGCAACTAAACAAATTCAGAAACTGATGGAGATTGAAGAAAAGTTTGACAAGCTCAAACAGGAAGTTCAGATTGTTATCAAACAAAAGACTCAGCCAGCAGATCTTGAAGACTCAATATCAAGTTTAGCCAAAAGACTTGATAATTTCTCCATCAGTGGGAAAATCCCAGTAAAGAAAAGTGACGGACAGATATACGTCTTTGAAGATCCCAACAAAATCTTTAAGGAACAATACGGGAAGGAGTCAAAGAAATGACTTCTAGAAGGCCTAGCATCCTCAATAGGAGTTCTACACAAACTCAAACGGAACTCCCAACCCAAGAAGATCAAATCCGCGGTTACCGGCAAATGACCCGGAGTAGGTACCAAGCAGCTAGGACAACAAGAAGAGTATTTGGAAGAAACAACTACAATTGAACCTTAGAGTCCGTCGTAGATCCAGAAAGACAACTAGAGATATAAAGAGAAAGACGAGCAAGTCTTGTTCCAGCAGAAGTACTCTATTCAAACAATAGAAGTACTGCAAGACACAGAGTATATGAACACTACTCTGAGCAAAGAATCCTATGTGTCGGTGAAAACCAGGTGAACCTTTGACTGTGTAACCAAGAAAGTTACCAGAGCTTGAGAGCTTCAGGGCTCCAGCATATTCACCTAGGGATATTCATGATCAGATTACATGCACTCCACCGGAGAAGTGCAGGAACAAATGCTCTAATTGTTCTTCGAGACACTAGATGGGAAGATAGCCGACAAATTATTGGAACCATGGAAGTAGATCTCTTTGCAGGAACACAGCTAGTCTACATGTTCCCTGATATGGTTCTAAGTATTGACGATTTCCATAACCATGTGGAAGTTGTTATACAAACTCATGGATATGAAGCTTGGCAAGGAGGTGAAAGTAACCTTTTAATCACAATGGCCATGACGGGTAGGCTATCAAACACCAGCTATATGGGATTCCAATACAGTGTAGAAAATGTTGTGGACCACCTCACAACGAACGGCATCACAGCAATTCCCGGCGAAAGAAGAAGTGTAGAAGAGCTTGAAGGAATGAGCTGGAATTTAAAGCCATCTGAGCAAACCACAGTACGTGTACCATCAAGGGTAGCAGTACAAGAAAGACTTAACAGATCATTAAGTCTCCAATTTGAAAGGTACCGTCAAGCACCCCAACCACCAAGATACTCTGTTGACCAGCATGATCGAGAAGCACTGGGTAATGATCATCTGGATGAAGATGAAGAACATTTCATTGGAGTCTGCTTGCAAGAACAACAAATAGAACATATCTCATGTGATGTATGTTTCTGTAAAGAATGCCTGAGTGAAGCAAGAAGTTTGGAAGACGAACCATTGAACCAAACCAGACGCTCTAATAAGCCTAAACGATCAAAACATAGGTGGTCGACTCTTGGTGAACCATCTAGAAAATGGGATTACTATGCCAAATATGATGCTCCAGCATCAACAACCCCAATTGAAGAAATTGCAGCAACTGGCTGGGGAGATGAATTCTCAGATGATGAAATTACCCCGGGAAGAGTGGTAATTATGGACGAATCAGATGATTGGGATGACGATGAAAGAAGTGGCGGAAAGATCCTTGTCCTACGAGAAGAATTTTCAAAAAATCAGCAAGACTTTCTTGATGAATATTTGCCGCAGTGGGATGACAAACTCGCCACACAAAAATCAGAGTTTGAATGGGAAAACCCATTCGCAGCGAAGCATGGTGAGGACCATACAATTCTTCATCTTTCCAAAGAAGAAGACGACAGTCTGCCATACCCAAAGTTTCGAAACTTTAAACAAATGGCAGCACAAATTACCAACAAACATGAGGAACATGTTTTTCCAGCAGCAAATGATGCAGTGTCTGGTGCAAGCTATCAACCACCAAATGATGCAATATTAGGACCAGCTGTCTACCCTCCAGCACGACAAAATCCACAGTCAACTTATAGACCAGACTACCAGTTTGGTTATCCTCAAGGAAGGAGTAATGCTTTTAATGGAAGATATGTTGAATACCACAACTCACAGTGGACTCTGCCACCAGCATGGACAGAATCAGGTGTGATGCTTGTTCTACCAGCAGATCCAGGATTATGGTCAGACGTAATAGCAAGATGGGAGTCTATTACAATCAATAGACTCAACAGTCAAACATGGACTGACAATAAAGCAAAGTTAACATTTGTGGAGAATCTTCTTGGAGAAAGCGAAAAATTAATGTGGCAACAATGGCGAACTGCATACCCGGATGTGTATGCTGCCCTTGAAGCAATTGCTGATGAACCACAAAATATAACATCACAAGTAAGGCAGCTAATATTGTTGGAGGATCCATATCGAGGCTCAACTGATGAACAAGACAGAGCCTACAGAGACTTAGACAGGATAACTTGTGAAGAAACCAAGAACTTGTGGTCATTCTTGGAAGATTTCAGACAGTTAGCGATAAAATCAGGGAAATTGTATTTCCCCTCAACAACAAAAAAGCTTTTTGCTAAACTCCCACCTTCTTTGTCTAAGAAAGTAGAGGAATCGTTTAAAGCCAAGCACCCTGGTCTCAGTGCAGGAGTCTTGCCTGCAATCAAGTTCACTCATACTTTTATCTCAGAAATGTGCAAAGATGCGGCGCTTGCTAAAGAACTTAGAGACTTATCTCTTTGTTCAGCTATACCGATTCCTGGTTATTACAAAAATAACAGGAAGAAGTATGGAATGAGGAAATCAAGAACATACAAAGGAAAGCCACATGGTTCTCATGTAAAGCCATTCAAAAGAAATTATAAAGATGACAGAGGGCTAGTCAAGAAGTGCAAATGCTTTATTTGTGGAAAGGAAGGGCATTTTGCAAAAGATTGCAAAAGCAAGCAAGGAAACATTGCGAGATCAGCCGTCTATCAAGAACTGGATCTTGATGACAACTGGGATATTGTCTCAGCAGACTTTGACGACACCAGTGTCTATAGCATATCAGAAGGAGAAGGTGATACTCATCAAAGTATCAGTGTCATGGTCCAAGATACCCCATTTGAAGAAGCAGCTTTCACAATAACGCATGAAGATAATGAAAGCAACAGTGAAGATGATCAACCTAGTCATTTTGATTTTATGTTCCATCCAGGACCACCAACACAAATAGCAGACATGGTCCAATCTGTAGGATCGTGGAAACCTAGCAAAGAACTGCCGGCTCAAAGTAAAAATTGTGAGCATGATTGGAAAGAGAACACGGTCACAAATTACACAATCTGCTATTTCTGTGGAATACTAACCACAGATGTGTCAAGACTTAACTGTCCCAAGTGCCAACTTACAACATGTGCTCTTTGTGCAAAAAATTATCTTGGCAAAACGGTTAACGTTAAAAGAAAGCAGCAGTGCAAGCCGGAAGAAGAAAATGACTTCAACAGCAGAGAGGTAAAACTTCTCAAGGAACTTTTGAAAGAAAAGACAGAACAAGTTCAGCAGATGATAAGAGATCAAGCAAAAGAATATTATGAAAGAAAGGCAGAAATTCAAAAGAAGGAAGAAGCATGGCAGCTTGAAAAGAGCTTGCTAGTAAAAGACCTTACAGATACTCTTAGGATAATTGATCAGCTTAAAGCTGAACAAACAAGGCTTGAAGAACAGAAGAATGAAGAAATGAGAAGGCTTAAAGCACAACTGCAAGAGAAGAAAGAAGAAGGAGTAGGGTTTCAATACTCTAATGAAGAATTCCCACCATTAAATGATTCTCATGAAGCAAGACCATTCATGGAAGCAGAAGTTCATTACTCTGGGAATGTTGCTGTAGTTCCAAAAGTAAGAAAGGTAACTAACTCACTTTACAATGTGAAGGTTGAGTTTTTTATCCCTAGTTGTCCTTCGTTTGGAACCACTGCAATAATAGACACAGGGGCATCAGCATGCTGTATAAACAAAAAGGTTGTCCCGGAAGAAGCGCTCGAACTATTAACCTACAACGTCTTCTTCAACGGCCTAAATTCAAGACAGCAAGCTACTCACAAACTGAAGCAGGGCTCTTTCCTTATTGAAGGAAACAACTTTAAAATTCCTCTCATATATGCATTCGACATGCATGACAGTAATGGCATTGAAATGCTAATAGGAGCCAACTTCATAAGGGCTATGAAAGGAGGAATTCGTATAGAAGGAGATGAGATAACCATTTACAAAAAGGTTACCAAGATCAAGACTTCAGACCAAGCCGAAGTTGCTGAAGTTGCCATCACCGAGCTTGAAATCAGTGAAGAAGATTTCTTTGAAATAAATGAATCTATTTATTTCAACCAAGAAGGCAGCAACGCATTCTTGAAGCAGTTTAAGCCTATCATTGATAGGTTAAAACTTCAAGGATACATTGGAGAAGAACCTTTAAAGCATTGGAAGAAGAACGGTGAGCTTTGTAAACTGGATATTATCAATCCAGATATTACAATTGAGGACCGACCATTAAAACATGTGACACCAGCAATGGAAGATTCATTCAGAAAACATGTTGATAGTCTCCTCAAAATTGGTGCTATTCGTCCAAGCAGAAGCAGACACAGAACTATGGCAATGATCGTAAATTCAGGAACAACAATTGATCCTGTAACTGGAAAAGAAATCAAAGGGAAAGAAAGAATGGTGTTCAATTACAAATCCTTGAATGATAACACATACAAGGACCAATACTCCCTACCAGGAATAAATACGATCATCAAAAGAATAGGAGGCGCAAAAATATTCTCAAAGTTTGATCGCAAATCAGGATTCCATCAAGTCGCTATGGACGAGGAGTCAATCCCATGGACCGCATTCTTAGTACCTGGAGGACTTTATGAATGGTTGGTTATGCCATTTGGATTGAAGAATGCCCCAGCAGTGTTCCAAAGAAAGATGGATAAATGCTTCAAAGGAACAGAGTCATTCATCGTAGTATATATTGATGATATACTGGTTTTCTCAAACAACGAAAAAGAGCATGCAAAGCACCTGGAAAAGATGCTAAAAATTTGTGAAGATAATGGCTTAGTCTTATCTCCAACAAAGATGAAGATAGCAGTTCCAACAATAGACTTCCTGGGAACAGTCATAGGAGAAGGAACCATAAAGTTACAACCACATATCATAAAGAAGATTGTGAACTTCAACGAAGAAGAATTAAAGACGAAGAAGGGGTTAAGGTCATTCTTAGGAATCCTCAATTATGCTCGCACTCATATTCCAAAACTAGGGATACTCCTAAGACCGTTGTATGAAAAGACAAATGCTCATGCAGACAAAAGATTGAAGCCTTCTGATTATGAACTAATCAGAAAAATCAAAACACAAGTTCAAAATCTCCCAGACCTGGAGATACCACCTGAGAATGCTTACATCATTCTTGAAACAGACGGATGTATGGAAGGATGGGGAGGAATTGTTAAATGGAAGAATAACAAGGAAGGTCCAAGGAGTTCAGAAAGAATCTGTGCATATGCAAGTGGCAAATTCTCAACAACTCAATCGACAATTGATGCTGAAATCAATGCTTGTATCAACACTTTGGAAAAGTTAAAGATCTACTACCTTGATAAACAAGAGATAACTCTAAGAACAGATTGTCAAGCCATTATTAGCTTTTACAATAAAGCTAATAGCAACAAATCTTCAAGGGTTAGATGGATCAAGTTTGCAGATGCAGTCACAGGAACAGGCGTTAAGATCAACATAGAACATATAGAGGGGAAACATAATACGCTAGCTGATTCTCTCTCAAGACTTGTTAATCTTTGTTTTGCAGAATGCACAGGAGAAAGTTCTACAGTCCCCCCATGCCTCTCAGAAGAATATGAAGATCACTTGCGAAGAAATCATGAAGACTTTCAACCACTCCCAAGAATCTTTACTAAAACAATTTTCATGCATGAAGAACCAGGAGCAATGTACAAACACTACCAGTTCAAAGCCAACCAAACCCCAATCAGAATGGATAAATCTGATGCATGGAGATCAATCGCTCAAGATATCGAATTATTAGCAGCAAAAGAAGCAGTCAAAGCAATTCGAAACCTACAAGCAATCATACAATGCAAAGCCCAAGTCTGCTTTGGATTATCAACAAGAGACAACCACTGGTCTGACCAGAAAGAAGATGTACGAATCCAAAACAAAGAAGCCCGAAGAATCCTCATCGAACTGGAAGCCCTCGCACAACGATTGGGTCGCAACAATATCTGAAACCATAGAAGTCCAAGACAATAACCCAGAAGAAGACAGTTGCAGCTACAACAGGAAAGGATTTCTAGAAGATAATGACGACAGTGATGACGATTCAATTTTTATTGTGGACCCCGGGTGGGATGATTATTGTCTGCATAAGTTAAAATTGAATCGTCTCATGGATAAGCATCTCTACCCAAAAGCTCGAAGGGCCCGCATGTGAATTATTTCACATATCACGGGTTTCAAAAGATCAACAGCTGTATAATTATTAAAGTAAAAGTTGGTATCGAATTATTAGTCCGTGTCGGCCAATTGTATCTAAATTAATAATGGCCTGGAATATTCCTTGGCATATGCCATGGTTTATTCTTTGGAATATGCTAGATGCCAAAGCATATTCTTAGTTTATTCCTTCTAGTTTCGCCTATAAAAGACATATGTAATCAGTTGTATTGATCATCCATCCACCTACAATCACCACCACCACCACCATTGTAACAAAGCTTCCGCAGTATTTTAATAAAAATGTGTGTTAAGTAATACTTGTATTTTAAAGTTTTAGTTTTTGAGCTTTAGTACAAAATAAAAATTCCTGATAACGTAATTTTTATCTAGATCTACAACTATTAAAGTTCTCGAAATACAATTTCATTTGATATTTGGTCAATAAATTATTACAAAATTAGACATTTTACATGTGACTATGAGAGTACTTTTTGTTACAAAACTATAAATACTACTTGTGATTATTAATTCTTTTCTTTTATTCAATGATTGGCATTTTAAATATTTGTAAAATTAGTTGGCCTACAAACAATCGATAAAGCGGGTTAAAATAATAAACCAATAAGTTAGATGTATTGTGGATAAGTAACAATTTTTTTTTGGAACATAGTCTTGACAATGAAGTTTGTGAACAACATGGATCATCTTTTAACGGAGTTGATTTGCACATTTTATAAAATGATTGAGACATTTTAATTAATTGTATTTGGACATTTATATTTTCATATAAATAAAAGTGTAAAGTTAACTGTGAGAATATAAATGTCCAAACACATTTAAATAGAGTGTTTCAATCATTTGACGGAGTGTGCAAATCATTTCCTTTTCCATGATTGTTGGTGTTCATTTTTTTGGTTACTATTTTGGCATAACGCTAACTTTAACATTATAAAACATGACATGTGAAATCATTTAGTTTGAATGCCAAAAATAATAGAATCAAAGGAGATTGTTTAATGATATGATCTTGGTACGTAGGCCCATCAATAATTCAATCGTATCCGTATATGATGGCGACAAGCTTAATTTAGGAACTAAGCAACCTTTGCATATATAATTTGTAATCATCAGTACACTGTACTCGAATAAGTGCGCTTTTTGATTGGGATTTCTTTTTAAAACATGATATAGTGGCATACAATTGAGAAAGAATAGGTAAAAAGGTTTGGGTAAATGACGAGCTAGAAAGTGTTGTCGACATAGCAAATTTTGGTCTTTTCGAAAAATAGCACTAAGACATTTTTCTTTGGTGTGCAAATTACTCCACGCTGCTCCATGGTGTCTGCACCCACAGTTCAGGTTCAACCATCTAAAATCTACCCAATGTAAATGTCATCCACGCGTTAACCATTGCTACGAAAGGTGTTTATCACACGTGATGTATTAAAAAATAAGAGAGAAGATGATTTGACGTTGAAGTAAGAGTGATATGATGAAATAAGTTGCCATTACGTCCGATTTATGAACTTCCATTATATTTCATCATTGTTAAATGATACAAAAAAATATTTGTCAAACATCTAAATATTTTATATAAAATATATATACTATCATCTAAAATATATTTGTTAAATGATTTTATTGCATTTCATATATAAAACATACACTTCTTTAAATATCATCAAAATACTTTGTTTGCATATATATTATACTATGACAACATGTATAGTATCCTTTACGCGAACGTAACCATCATCAAATTAAAACAAAGAACCGACACTTGTCCTTTACATAACAAAAAACAACACATGTTCACTCTTAATTATTATCCAAAAAAACCATGAGATCATCCACCACCGTTCTTCTTCTTCACATAGTATCACTTATCTTCACCTCAAATGCTGACCTACCCGGCACGTGGGAGCTACTCGTGGCAAACGCCGGGATAGCCTCCATGCACACCGCGGTCACACGCTTTAACAACGTCGTACTCCTTGACCGCACAAACATTGGCCCAACAAAGCTCCTGCAAGCTCATTGCCACAACAAAAACCTAAAAGGTCGAGTTCTTGAACACGACTGCTATGCTCACTCAGCTGTACTAGACATTAGTACTAGAGAGCTAAGACCACTTACGATCGTGACAGACACATGGTGCTCCTCGGGCCAGTTTCTTCCGGATGGTACACTTTTGCAGACTGGTGGAGATGGTCTTGGGTTCAAGAAAGTACGTAAGTTTGTCCCATGCGATGCGACGTCTGTTTGTGACTGGGAGGAACTTGACGATGTAAAGTTAGCACACGGGAGATGGTACGCGACTAACCAGATTTTACCAGATGGGTCGATTATAATCGTAGGTGGTCGGGCTGCTAATAGTATTGAGTTTATTCCATCAAGAAAAATCGGTGTTGTAAATTTCTTGTTTCTTAGAGAAGTAGAAGATACACAAATGGATAATCTTTATCCGTACCTTCATCTTCTTCCGAACGGGCACTTATTTGTGTTTGCTAACAATAGAGGAGCATTATATGACTATACAAATAATGTCATATTGAGACAATATCCGATATTGGGTGGTGGACCACGTAACTACCCGTCTGCAGGGTCATCTGTCATGCTAGCTTTAAGAGATGGCTATTCTAGTGCAACTATTGTTGTTTGTGGTGGAGCAGAATACGGAGCTTATATTGCGAGGAGTACTGACAAGCCAGCTCATGGGAGCTGTGGTCGTATTGAGGCAATGAAAGAAGGCGCGGTTTGGGAAATGGAAGACATGCCTTTTGGGCGGATTATGGGTGATATGGTGTTGCTTCCAACAGGTGATGTATTGATTATCAATGGAGCACAAGCTGGTACACAAGGGTTTGAAATGGCGTCTGACCCTTGTTTATATCCACTTTTGTATAGACCAGATGAGCCTGTTGGTCTTAGGTTTATGACATTGAATCCTGGCTCGGTTCCAAGAATGTATCATTCGACTGCTAATTTGCTCCCAGATGGTAGAATTTTGATTGCTGGGAGTAACCCTCATTATTTTTATAGATTTAATGCCACTGAATTCCCTACGGAGTTAAGAATAGAAGCTTTTTCTCCGGAGTATTTGTTGGCTGAGAAAGCGAGTATCAGGCCTATAATTCTTGAATTGCCAGAGACGATAAGTTATGGAAGTGGTTTTGATGTAGTATTGACTACTGAGCTTCCTGTGGTTGGAATAATTGAGGTAAATATAGCGAGTGCGCCCTTTGCAACACATTCTTTCTCCCAGGGACAAAGGTTGGTGAAGCTGGCTGTGTCAAGTGCAATTCCGGATGGATTGGGGTCGTATAGGATTGCTTGTATTGCGCCACCGGATGGAAGGGTGGCACCACCGGGGTATTATATGGTGTTTGCTGTAAATACGGGTGTACCAAGTGTTGCAAAATGGGTGAAACTATCTAATTTGTAAATAAATAGTGTATTGTCTTATAGCTGCATCAAAATTATATGTGGCAAAATTGATTTCATGTTATAAACTTCAAAGTTATAGAAAGATTTAGTAAACTAGCTTATGTACTTCAAAGAAAAAAAATTAGCTCATGAGATTTTTCAAGTTCAAATAAGCCAATACGCTCGAAATATAAGCTAATCCAAACACACTCTTATATGACTCAGTTGTAGTTAATAGAGTGGGACTAAGGGTTCCACAAGAAGAGAGGTCTTCATCAAGGCTACCTTTTCTCCCTTGTTTCTTATGGTTGCAATGACTCTTCAAGTAACGCATTTGGATAAGGAATCTCTAAAGGCATTTATGTAAATCTAGTGGTCACAACTCACAACTGATCTCTTTTTCAGTATATGGACAGTGGATGACACCTTGTTATTCGATGAGGGTAATTGGCTAATGCCAAACTTTATTCCATTCCTAAAGTGCTCAATGGGCTAGGCCTTATGCAAGATGTCTTGCAGAACCAGTTTTTTGGTCAATCCGAGTGAAGTGTAAATGGTGCCTTCAATCCATCTATTCTTCATATGTCCGATATGTTTGTATTCCCCTATTTGGGCACGTCTACCAGTTAAGAGATATTTGAGTCAAGGCAATAGTTGGTGAGTAAAACAATATCGTTCCTTGATAGTCTTCCATTTTATCATGTATCTCTTTTCTGAGCAGCTGCTAAGGTTATTCAGTAGATGGAAAGCATTTTGTGGGTTCAATTGGGGATCTAAGATGGAGGAAAAGCTAAAGTTAAGTTTATATGAGAGGCAAAAGCTAACGCCAAAGTAAAACGTAAACAAATTTTTAAAAATTTGAAGTTTTTCATGTTAAAGATCCATTGAATTATTTAAGAGTCAAAGAATGTAATAACTAGTATTCAATTGAATTATTTAGATGATACCAGACACCAGTAGGGGTGAGCGAAAAAACCGTAAAGACCGAATAAACCGAAAACCAAAACCGAACCGAAAATAATCGAACCAAATTAATAACCGAACCGAATTTGCTAAAACCGAACCGAACTACTAATTCGGTTCTCGATTTGGATATGGGTTTGGCAGTTTAAACCGAAAACCGAACCGAAAACCGAATTCATATAAATATATATATATTTTATATATTTTTATATATTTATATATTTTAATGTATATTTATATATAAATAAATACTATTAAAAAGTTATCATAATATAATAAAACACTTTTTATGCTTGAAATATATTTTTTTACTAAATATCTATGTAATTATTATTTTATTTTTTTTAAATAGTGAAATTCGGGTTATTCGGGTCAACCCAAAAACCGAACCGAATTAGAATTCAACAAAACTGAACCGAAAACCGAATTTGAATTTGGTTCGGTTCGGTTCTCGGATTGACCTAAAAAAAATTTTTAACCGAATTAACCGAACCGAACTAACCAAACAACCCGATGACCGAACCGATCAACACCCCTAGACACCAGTACAAAACTACTTAACTACATGACACCATAATGGGCTTTAATTGGCCCAACAATTTTGAAATCTCGGAATCTCCGCACTTTGTTTTTAGTTTTGGCCTAGAATGAATGTTATACGAGGCGGAAACCCCCCGTCGCGTTGCGGCGGAGTTTTTTTAAATTTTTTTTGGACCTTAGGTACGTTGCGATTTGAGCAAAAACCTCAAATGCATGCACCGGTTGTTCCTGCTATAATATGTACATGACACGCAATTATAAGTACTCTATACATGGTATTAAACTAAGCACATATGTCCAACAAAAAAAAACTCTCTTATAACCCTAGTTACATACTTTTATACATGAAAGAATGCGGGCGTTGACCCGAGTAGACCTTGTAAACAATGAGTTTCTTCATGTATGAGACCTCATCGCATCCACATCAAAGACCCCACGGTTGACCTGTTAAAGCGAAATTTAAATAAACTAAAGCGTACAAAATGTCAACGGTCGTCTGTTGTATTTGACAAACAGTTGTTCGCCCCGTCTCAACAACATTCGTCACATCACACATGACAATGGCAGCTGACTATAATGGATGGATTAGGGACAACCTCAATACCAATTGTGAGCCGCTTACGTTGGTCAGTTGATAGACCAGTATCTCCAACAATAGCAACCAATGCATCCAACCTAGCTTTAAAGTCAAAAGGGAATCAACACCTCCTAATAATGGCCGCCGAATATTATAAAAAAGAATACCTTTAAATCAATACGATGTTGCAACTCCCAGCCAAGATACTTGCAAAGTCCAAACTATATATCAAACTGAACACCAAACTGGAGAAAATAATATAAACCATAAACTATTAGTAGCTATGTTTATTGCCTAATTAAATACTAGTAGATGCTACCTCCAATGAATGGTACTAACACAAAATATTAGTAGAGCTTACATTCATTGTAACGACGTTTAATGGAATAGTTGCTACCACGAAACTTGGTGAGCTAGGCCCAGCTTCAAGTGACTCCACCAGAGCTTTTGCAAGTCCTTCTGAGAATTGCCGAGGATATCCATGAACCTAAAATACATTGTGTAAATACTTTAGGATGGACATGAAGATTATGCTTAAATTTATAGACTATATAAAATTATTTACTGATTTAAGGCCTAAAAGAGCTAAAGTTTCACTTACTCGTGAAGTAGACACTACTCTCATCTGTTTCTAAAAGC
Organism: Chrysanthemum seticuspe; assembly: GCA_019973895.1. Taxonomy (NCBI): domain Eukaryota; kingdom Viridiplantae; phylum Streptophyta; class Magnoliopsida; order Asterales; family Asteraceae; genus Chrysanthemum; species Chrysanthemum seticuspe. The sequence goes on along the minus strand of BPTQ01000009.1, from coordinate 114,086,826 downwards.
ACTTGAATAGCCCTTGTTGACATGTCTTTGGGCCTGCGTCACGTACTCGATTTATGTGCTTATCTCCTATGTCGTCAGGTTTGCTGAACTGCTGAATTGAGCCAATAGTGATCGAGACATTGTATCATCATCCTTCATGTTCGAACAGCTGTTTACGGCTGAATTTTTTCGTACTGCAGCTTTGTCTACAGGAACATGTACCCGTTCGTCATGCTCTGTTGGTCCAGGGGTAGATGTTTCAGGAACTTCTTCTATTTCAGGAACATGTACCCATTCGTGATGCTCTGTTGTGAGCTTTCGGTGACTGTTGGAGCTGTCGTTCTTTTGTACATGCTGATGCAGTTGAAACAGATGTGTAGTTCCTTTAACGCTGCGAGAGTGGGTGGCAGTTTGTATGGGATTTTATCTTGTAGTGTCTGCATAGGCTACTTGCAGTTTGTGTTTTCATATTCGTCCATGTCAAAAGCGAAAGCCTTTTCGCCCCAGAGGGTAAATCTTATTGTATTGCCTCTGTAGAAGGAAACGTTTTTTAGTCACCAGTTACCGTATGTCGTAGGTAGCTATTGGTCGTTAAAAATACTTACTTCAGATTTTGGATACCAATATCTCTCCAGATGATTCAATTTTTCGTCGGGTTTCATTGGTCACGCACGTCCCCAACATATTGGATGCAGCCAACGTAATCTATTGACAGGAATGTAAGTTTTTAGAGAGTCTAGGCATTCCATGCTTATAAAATCAGTGTTGTGTACCTGCTAGTATCACGTTGTTCTTGTCAGCTCTTGGTTGAAGCTCGTTATACGCAGCGAATTTCAAGAGGTGCTTTGGGTATTAGGCACATTCGTTTGAGCTGTAACAATGATTAGTAAGTATAAGTTTGTATCAGGAATTACAACTGTTGTTTCAAAAAACACGATATATAAGGAATCACAGTACATTCGTTGCTAATACAGACTCAGAAAATTGTATATCGACCAATCACCAAACATACCTTGATTAACATGTGTAAATCGACCGTGCTGCATATTCGTATCGCGAGGCCGAGTGTTACAGACATTCCCTTTGACTGTAACAAAGACAGATAATAATAAGCTAGTATCATAAGATAATCACAGAAACAATGTTTCTTTTAGGCAAAGAAAAAAAAGTTGAAGCAAATACACAACATATCACTATCAAAATCGAAACGTTTTCACTAAAACCTAATAAAAATTCAGTCTTGCTCCTACCATGTTCATAAAATCCGAAGATACCTACCATATTAATATATATAAAAAGTTGGTCTTGCTCCTAGCATGTTCCTATTAAGCATACGATTTTATGAAGACAGTCTGATAAACTCACAGCATGATCAACTCACACCAAAGCATAAAGAAAAAAAATGTTATATCCTAACATTACCATGATATATTGCGTCACCATTTTCCGAGACTTTTCACGCTTTTTCTCATCACCATCCAATTGACTCGCCTACAATCTGCAACAATAAAAAGCTAGAATCACATCAATCCAAAACAATGCCTATAATACTAATGTCAAAACACATTTGACATTAGTATTATAGGCAAGTATTACGGACCTGACTGACACGGGTTCACTGTCATTTTCCGCGTCTTTTAATCAATAGTTGGCGCACCATACATAATTATATGAAAATTGGCCAGTATTCTAAAAAATGACAGCCGTTTAAGGTAACTAAAATTGCATGAAATAAAAAATTGTCTTACCTGCCAACACCGGGTGTGCAGTAATAATACCATCCGTATATGCATGTATTTTGAATTTGAAGACTTATCCCACAATGTTTAGCCATTGTCTCCCGTATTCGTCTTGCCGCAAGTTTTCTAATTCTGGGTCAACCTGTTATACAACCAAACGTTGTCATGTAACCAATTATATCGAGCACAACCTAAGTACTCTAAAAAATACATATTTTCTAGTAATTTTTTTTGCCATTAAAAGCTATTACCTAGTGATAAAATATAACATGATTACATAAGCTACAAAAGATGGGTTGCTGTCGTAAGTTTTTTGTGAACAAAAGTATGGTAGTGGTGTGCGTTGTTGGATTCAACAAAAACGGCCCGAAATCAAAACCAGTAACCATAAATCGCAACCAAACACAACAATAAAAACTTATCATCACAAAGATTGTCAAAAAGAAAGCATACCTTAATTGACCAACCCGCCATCACCAAAAACCTCCCAAATCCAAATTCACAACCTTCTCCTGAAACTCCTTTAAAATATCAGCATCTCCGAAATAAGCCAGAAAAAGTCGAAATGAAATAAGCTAATAAGCTCACAACCAAAAAGCCATAAACCCTTAATCATCCCATCAAAACACATAACAACATTAATAATATGTTTATAATAATAAAAAGAATACCTTGTTTAGAGATTTTACACCACCAAGTTCAAGAAGTGAATCTGTGGCAGCAGCAGCAGCAGCAGCAGCTAGCGTTTAGAGGCGACGATGAATCAAGGGTAACAAAGTGTTGAACCCATTTTTGGTTTTGGTAATTGTTTTATTAGATGAATGGAAGAAAGCAGAAGAAGAGGAGGGTATTGAGTGGAATAAGATATGATGAGCGAACGCAGCAGCCCGTGTATTTTTTTAAAGAATACCTTTTTGATTCTTCTTCCGACTACCAGGAAATGTTGTCGCTGGTGGGTTCGGCGTTGATGCATCTGAGACTGGCAAAGGCGGTTTGATCCTATCAACAACAAAAAAGCTGTGAAAGGCGGTTAACCAAGTGGGCCAAAAACATTTCTGGGCTTTGGGTATGAAAAGAGGCCCAAACAAATTTTTAACGTCACCGACCATTTAGAAAACACCACCGACGTACCGACCATTTAAAAAATACCACCGACGTGCGAGATTAATATATATATAGAATTCTACACTAGGTGTCTTATTTTTCTCAATAAGCATTTTTTTCTTCTTTTCACCTCTTTTATCTACAGGAGGGTAAAGGTTTTCTGTTTGTTTTTTTCAGACAAAAGTGCTTCTTTTCACTTCTTTCCTATTCTAAATTTCAGACATTATCTTTCACTTTTTATATTTTCTTTGGCAAACCCAAAATCTCTTTCTCAATATCTTACACCTCTTTTACGTTTAGTCCGTTTTTTTACGGTTTCGTCTGTTTTTTGTGTTTTCGTCCGTTTTTTTGTGTTTTTGTCCCATTTTTACGTTTTCGCCCGTTTTTTTACGTTTTTGCCCCATTTTTTACGTTTTCGTCCGTTTTTTTTACGTTTTTGTCCGTTTCGCCCCGTTTTCTTAAGTTTTCGACCGCTTTATTACGTTTACATTTGTTTTCATCTATTTTTTTTACGTTTTCGTCTGTTTTTTACGTTTTCGTCCGTGTATTTACGTTTTTGTCCATTTTTGTCAGTTTTCGCTTGTTTTATTACATTCGTTCGTTTTTTTAAGCGTAAAAAAATGGATGAAAACGTAAAAAGACATGCAAAACGTAAAAAAACAGACGAAAACGAACTAAAATGTAAAAAACAGGCGAAACCGTTAAAAAACAGACGAAAACATAAAAAAACGGACGAAAAAGTAAAAAAAAACAGATGTAACCGTAAAAAACGATCGAAAACGTAAACAAAATGGTCGAAAGCGTAAAAAAATGGACGAAATCGGACTAAAACGTAAAAAACCAATGAAAACGTAAAAAACAGACGAAAACGTAAAAACACGGACGAATACGTAAAAAGACGGTCGAAAACTAAAAAAAACAGACAAAAACGTAAAAAACCGAGAATATAAAAAACAATCAAAAACGTAAAAAAAACTGCCAAAACGTAAGAAAACCATTGACCCATATGACAAAAGGATTTATAGCACAAAAAAAAGAAAAAGAAAAAAAAATAAAATAAGTACTTCAATAGCATAAAAAACAAACAGTCGTTTTGCATGAATATGAAGACTTTAGATGTGCCTCTTTTTCTGCATACATGGTTTGCAGATGAATAGGTAAAAGCTCTGAAAAAACAAACGACACCTAAAGAGGCAATTCTTTATATGTTCTGGTCGCCCAACGTCAATATATTTTTCAGACAAAAAAAGTGACTTCTCAAAATGCCTCATGAGACTTGAGCGACTTATCCGCCACCCCTTTAAATATTGACAAGTGTCCCATACAAGTACAAGTCGCCCAAGTCGCCTAGTTTTCGCTTCGAGTCAACAAGTAAAAAACGGTTTTCTCTCAAACCAAACCTGTTTGAACCGGTTTTGGGGATCCATGATCTAGAACCGGTCCGGTTTAAACCGGTTTGACCCAGAACCAGTTGACAGTAAAACATGCAAACCGGTTTAGTTCAAAGAAACCGATTTTTTTGGGAAACCGGTTTTCTTTTCTTTTCTTTTCTGTTGGATCCGATCAGTTTTCAATTTTTTTGTTTACCTCTACTTCAACCAACATTGAGCATTCATTCAAACTAAGATGACACAGACACAGGAGGAGATGAGAGTTGTTTTTTTTTATCAAACTTATCTCACATATTAAAGAACAAATCTCATCTATTTATTTTTAATTTTGAAAAAAGGAGAGGGGATTAATAAATTAAATGTCCTTGCGACGAGCATTTAATTATTTGATTATAAAAGGACACTTTGATATACTTTTTAACAAATTTTTTTTTTGTCGTTTTTTTCACGTTTTATTATCGGTATTGAAATTGATATGATATATCACATGTAATTTAACACTAATATGGAAGTTCAAATACTAAACATCTATACTAAAATTGACATAAAAATATTTGTCTCTAAAAAAAATCCGTTTTTTGCAATGAAAAACACTAATTCATGGCTTTTCAACCATATATCACATACTGTATTCGAATTATATACCGAAACAGTTCACTCGTAAAACTTCTATAATCACATGTGGTAACAACACATGTAGAAAAAATCATGTGTGGTTATAATCACATGTGACTTTATGGGTTTAATCCAACTTTGAAGAATTAACTAGACTAATCTACTCAAAATATAATGTGTTATATATGGTTGCAAAGCTATAAATGTTTAGTTTCCAAGAAAAAATTGCAAAACTTTTATAATATTGTAGAATTATGTTCATTTTATTATATGTTTAGATATTCGAATATTTAAATTAGTGTTTTATCACATGTGATTTCTCATGCAAGTTTCAACAACGAAAAGTGAAAAAAAAAAAAAAAAAAAAAAAAAAAAAAAAAAAAAAAAAAATTGTCGAAAGTATATCAAAATGCATGTCTACAGAAAAATAATTAAATGCTCGTAGCGATGATGTATTAATTTAAGAAAAAAAAATAAATAAATAAGTTTGTTATCTAATTAAAAATGAGTAACTAGAATTAATATTTTTATATATAAATAAATGTTTGATATACACACATAGCATAAAATGAAAACATGACATGTATTGTCGGGCACATGACCTTTGTCATGATGGTTTCCTTACATCTCAAAATTTTCAACACGGCTACACAAGTTGTGTGTATGGTGTACAACAATATGACATGGTTGGCTACATAAGCATTTATTTCGTGTCTTCTTGTAAAATAATGATGAGTAGAAGACTTAGGATGAGCATGATATCATATTGGTAACGAATGGTATCGCGTTTATTTTTATTTTTTTTTTCTAAAAATGTGAAAGGGGGTATCGATACCGTGTCAGATGAAATTTTGGTACCGATACCGGATCTATTGGGAAATCGGTGTCTATTCGGGGTTTTTCCGATTTTTGTTAAACAAAATAAATCCCAGATTTCATGCTATTAACTTTCTGTAAGTGCAAAAAAAAAAAAAAAAAAAAAAAAAAGGCAAAATGTACATTTTCAAGTGATCCCACACGTGTCAAAAAACGCAACCAACAATTAAATACAAACATTACCAAGATAGACATAACTTACAAACGTTCGAAAACTTATAAAATTCCACCAAAATCATATGAATCGTTCAAAATAAACAAACTAAACCATTTTCAACAAAAAAACAATTAATCTTGTGTAATTGCAATATCATTTTCTTTACCGTTTTGCTTGGCAATCCGATCTTCTTAATAAGGTTAGGGTTTAATTTGAGAGGGTTTATGAAGGATCTATAGTTGCAACAGTAGGTTTTTGGGACGTTTGATTTATTTTTTTATAATTTACGTGACTACTGTTTGGTATGAAACTGGCCTAATGGTGTTTGAATAAATTGTTTAATTAAAAAACATGACTATTCAAATTATGAGATTTTTTTCGGCACTATCCCGTTTTGATACGGGTAACGTATTAGTGGTCTCGAATTTTTTTTGGCTTGATTCATGTATCGGTCTCACACCGTGTACCATCTCAATACGGTACTGATATGGTTGCGGTTCGATCCGGGATTGAGTTCCAAATGCTCATTCCTAAGAAGACCTACGTTTGGTAGAGAGAATTTCAAAGAAATGAAATGAATCAGAGAATAGAATCTCAGAGAATAGAAATCAGTAGAGAATTTTGTTCAATTCTAATGTTTGGTAACAATAGAGACTTGACCCGAGAAATGAAAAATTATTTTTTATTTTTTCTAAATAACAATTCTTAAAAAATATTTAAAAAAATATATATTTAAAAAAATATATATTTAAAAAAATATATATTTAAAAAAAATAGATATTTTTTTTTAATTTTTTTTTTAAAATTTATGTACTTTCTTTAAAAAAAAATATTTAAAAAAAATATTTTTTAAAAATGTATTTATTTAAAAAAAACTTGTTTTTTTTAAAAAAATATTTTTTAAAAATGTACTTATTAAAAAAAAACATTTTTTTTAAAAAAAAGTTTAAATTTTTTTTTTTTTTTTTTTTTTCCAAATGTATTTAAAAAAAAAAACTTGTTTTAAAAAAAAATTGAAAATGTATTTATTTTAAAAAAGCTTATTTTTTTTTTAAATATATATTTTTTTTAAATTATTTTTTAAAAATGTATAAAAAAAAAAAAAAAAAAAAAAAAAAAAAAAAAAAACCTCATTTCTCTAAATTCTCTACCAAAATGATAGAAATGAAGGTTAACCAAATTACACTACCATTTCTCTCCAATTCTCCACAAATTTCTCTTCAATTATCCGCTTTTTTTATTTGTCTATACCAAACAAGGGAATTTAATCTAATTCCTTCTCTCTGGCTTTATTTCTCTGTACCAAACACACCCAATACTCGACTGAAGTTGCATATGGAGGATGAACTATTTCTTCAACATCTGAATTGAGATAACAGACTTTCAAACCACTTGAAACAATAATTAAAATCTTCTGGAAAATTGTTTTCATCAAAAACACATTTTAGAAAATGCTGATGAATTATAGTTAATCATACTAAAAAAAAAAAAAAAAAAAAAAAAAAAAAAAAAAAAACGCCTAAATAGCAACATTTTGTAGATAATTGTTTTCATCAGCACATATTATTACGTTTACATTCACAACAAGTCAAAGTTAGCATGTGTCACTTTTGTTGACACAAATAGATTATTTAATTTAGCGTGACACCATTTTGAATTTTCAAATTGATATAGTTCCAAAAAGTTGACCAACTCCAACTACAGTAGTATATCACTTTCACTCTTGTTTCAAGATTTCAGGTTTTTCTCTCATGAAAAAAAATGTCAATTCTAGGAAAAATCAACAACAATGAAAATCTGGGATCATCTTCATCTTTCTTTGAATTTAAGAAACAAGCTTCTTTTTTCCTTAAAGAAAAGATCAAGACTGCTAGATTAGCTTTGACTGATGTCACACCTGCACAAATGTAATGTTTCTATGTTGAGTTTTTTTTTTTTTTTTTTTTGAGTTCAGTTTTGTAATTTGTTTTGTTTGCTGATTAGTACTGCTGTTAAAATTAGATTATGATCAGATAATAAGCTTTAGATATGCTAATGATCCAAAAATGATTATTTAATCTTATAATAATTAGAATTAGATCCGAAACTTGTTATTGAATAATATGAATAGTCAGGTTTACTATAATAAATAGGCAAAAATGCATATATATCCCTCCCAAAGTGAATAATTGCATATATATCCTTTGTACACGTTTTTTTAGCACATAGTACAATGGTTTTAATGCATGCTTTGTATATATATGCAATTTTGCATTTTCAGGAGGATATATATGCAAAAGCCCTAAATAGGTAGTTATTATTAAGTAACAGGTTGAGGGTTCAAGTAACAGGTTGAGGGTTTATCAAGTAACAGGGAGGATATATATGCAAAAGCCCTAAATAGGTAGTGGTATATGTATGTACTTTACGTGTTTATCAAGTAACAGGTTGAGGGTTCAAGTTTCATTGAGGATAAAAGGTGTAGGGATGGTGGGTGTGTGAGTCTGTACATAACCATACCCATAGTTGTTTTACTCGTCCGAGTCACAACTTGACTCGTTCGAGTCGAGTCAAAATTGACCTACTTGACTCGTAGTATGACTTGCAGAAATTGAGTTCGTTACAGATTGGATCATGCTCTGAATAGATTATGTGTTCTCGAATATTAGATAATCCATTTTATGTAAGTTACTCTCAAACTCGTGATGTATGTAGGATGATTTAACATATACTAATTACAACTATTTTTAGTTGTGCGAGTGTACCTGAACTATTTTAGCATCCTACTAGTATCGAGTCATTTTTACCATGTGTTGTGTTAGTGCAATATATTCTAAATATGCGTATTTGAAGTGCTTATTAAATTTTGTTATGTACAACCTAGACAAGTTAACAGTAAAACTGATAATGTGCCATTTTAAAACTCAAGAATTAGATAATCATTTTGCAAATGAAATAATCTTTGACTTTGTGCAATTGTGTATTGAAGAGTGGTCGAAGAAGCTACAAATGGGAATCCATGGGCACCAGATGCCCGTTCCTTAAAGATAATATCAAAAGCTGCATTTGAAATCGATGATTATTGGAGGATTGTCAATGTTCTTCACAACAGGTACCTACTTGCGTTTATTTCCTTATGGTTCTTTTGTGTTCTTGTATGCTGACTTTGTGAACCAAACATCAGGCTGGTTAGATTTGATGCAAGTAATTGGAGGATACCATACAAAGCTGTAGTGGTATTAGAACATTTGTTGACACATGGACCAGAAAGTGTTGCAGAAGAATTTCAGACTCATAAAGACGTTTTTCATGAGATGACCAATTTTCAGTATATTGATGAAAAAGGGTATGATCACTTCAATTTAGAGAGTTGATTGTTAAATTAGCATTAGATTTTACTGTTTCATTGTAAAAGGTTTTTTTTTTTTTTTTTTTTTTTTTTTTTTTTTAATTATCTAAAATCTAACCTTTGCTGCTAACTTAGATTTTTCATGATATGGGTAATACTATTTTTACAGTAAAGATTTGATTTTTCATCTTTTTACTATATTTAAAGTAAAACAATGTTTAATTCTTTATTCTTGATAGAAATCTAATCTCTATTGTTAGCAAAGCTCTTTCGTGCTATAGGTACTAACATTTCAATGCAAACTTTGTTTCCTACTTTCTTAATAACTTTTTTAATTTGTATTCTGTTTTTTTTTGCTGTAGATTCAATTGGGGGCTTAATGTAAGAATGAAGTCAGAAAGAATCTTGAAATTTTTAAATGAAGTGAATGTGTTAAAAGAAGAAAGAGCAAAAGCAAGGAAATTAAGCATAGGCATTCAAGGATTTGGAAGCTTTAATCAAAGAAATTCATCCGAAAACGGTGTTAATCAACAATCTTTTGTTGATAAATACAAAAGGTCTAATTCCCAATTCATCGAGCATCACAATCTTGATGAAAACCAGATCATACCAGTATTCCAAGATGAGACTTCCAAATCTAGAATCCCTGTCAAGAAAATACCCGAGAAACCTGACTTTAGTGATGGATCTAGTGAGGATATGACGGTCACAAAGTTGGGAAGTCAATTTAGTTTGAAAGAAAACATGGCTCCAAAAGTGGATGCTATTCTTGTGAAGAAGGAAATGGAAGAGGAGAATTTAGTAGGGGAATCGAATTCATTATTGGGTGAACGAGAAAACGATTCATGGATTATGTTGGATGCTGAAGAAGATAATCATCCGTTCAACGATGAAGATAGTCAAGCGAAAATGTCTCTAATTTGATCCAATAGATCAAGACAAATAGTTTGCTTATTTGATCGCTTGTTGTAGCATTTCTCTTGCTATAAGAATGTTTGTTGATCACAGAAGATGTCATATTTATGTACTCAAAACTTCACAAACTATTATGTGATGTTGGATGATATGATAAAATAAACAATGGAATGGTTCTATGGTTAAATCTCTAGCAGCTATGTCATCTTCTATGCTACAAAAAGCATACATAAACCTAACCAAATCCCAAACCCCACTTCAAGCCTCATTTTAAAATTCAGTCGCTCCAAACCGAGCCTACCCACATTTCAACTTTCAAAGAAGTCAAAGAGTCGCACGATTAATCAAGGAAAAACTTATCCGTTTAATGATACATTACATATGCTTAAATTATTTGCATAAAACCCATTTGTTGACAATTTAAAAATAGTTGATTTGCATATTGTGGTCCTGGCGGGGCTCGAACCCGCGACCTTCGGCTCATAAGACCAACGCTCTAACCAACTGAGCTACAGGACCATTACATCTACTAATTGCTATTTAGTACTAATAAAATAAAATTATAAAATTAAAAGACATACAGAAGCTTAAATTTAAGTATCGCACAAGGCTTCCGGATAAATTATTTCCAAAAAGCTTAAATTTAAGTATCGCACAAGGCTTCCGGATAAACGAAACGACTTGCATAAATAACAGAAGCTTAAAAGTCATCACTATTATATAAGATTGTAGAATGACAAGTGGCGTTGATAATTTAGTAAAGTAATAAACTGATTATAAGATTGCACGGAAACTCCGTCGTGGTGACATCTTCCGTATCTGAAATGTTGAAACACGAAACGTCCGGAAACACCTCAAAAATGTTTCTGGAAAATAGAAGACGATTTACGTCATTTGGAAACGTTTGGTGTTGGGCAAGAAACGTATTAAGTCTGGGCCATTTAAAAGCGTTTTTACTACTAAAAACGTATATTTAAGCGCAATTGAAGATCCAATCATTTAAGAGCCCATTTTAAACATTAAACCCTTTTCCCAATATTAAAATGACGACAATTGTTCTATACTTTTATGATCAATCTTCCGCTCTCACGCTCTGTCCTCACTCTGTTGCTCTATCTTCCGAGCGTAATTTGAGCACCTACTCGTTTGTTTACTCACTTAGTAGGGGTGTGCAAGAAACCGAAAAACCGAACCTAAACCGGAAAAAACCGAAGAACCGAAACCAAAAAAACCGAAACCGATTGAAAAACCGACGGTTCGGTTTTTATATTTTGAAAAAACCGAAGTTTTTGGTTCGGTTTGGTTTTAGTTTTAAAAACCGACCAATAGAAACCGAACCGACATTTAAAGTCAAAATAATATATCTTGCCTCGTTATTCATAAATAATATAAGTATTGTATCTTAATATCTTCCTTTTACATTACCGTTGTCAATGACGCATTTCAAATGTGTCATAACTCTGCTAATATTTTATTTCATAACAATATACATAACACAAATGTGCTTTAAGGTAAAAAAAATGGGTACACAAATGTCACAAGAACACATTAAGTTTGAATGTTAATGGTTGATCCTGTTGAAGATGTTGGCACTTGATTTAAGACAGTTCTTTACCCGTTTTAGTACCGTTGTACCGACCGGTACCGGTTTAAGATATGGTTCTATTTTATGATATATGTCAAATCTACTTTGAAAAAGCAAAGCTCGATAAATCGTATAAAAACCGAAAAAACCGAAAAACCAAACCGAAAAAAAACCGACAACCGAAAAACCAAACCGACACAAAATTGAAACCGAATGGTTTCTAAAAATCAAAAACCGAAATTTTTCGGTTCTGTTTCAGTTTTATACAAAAACCGAACCAAACCGAACCATGCTCACCCCTATCACTTAGAAGGAATAAGTTAACTCCTAAGGGTGCCGAAGACTTGGTTTTTGTTCATAACAATCTACGTCTTTTATCAAGGAGCATCGATCAATATTTTGACGAGAAGACCAAGATGTAGGATGTTGGAGGAGATGAGTTCGGTACAATGGAAGATAACGCTGACCGAAGACGTGGGATTCTCCTAACCTGAAAATCGTAATCGTGATTATATTGGAAACAAAATGATTCACGCTCTCCAACAAGAATATAAGATGCTAAAGAAAAATAGACATTGATCTTTTTCAAGTGAACCAGAAGTGGAGTTCATGAGATGGGCCGACCATGTGCAACATAGAAACCACTCTAGAAGGCTGTTTTAAAGCCTACTAAAAAACTGTAGAGAACCCATCGCTGATTCTGGGACTAAAATTCGTCTTTTCTGTCTATTACTCCGTATAATTTTTGGACATCCAAGTACTCTTTGAATTTGTTGGCAGGAATTCATCTTCTGTTATCATGGATACTGTGTTATTGCGGCATTCATTTATTAAAAATTTATTAATAAATCTGATCATATATGGGTGTAAAGTAGTTGCTGTATGAGGATTTTATTTGCGTTGAAAAAACTGGAGTACTTTTGTATGTTCTTTAGCATGATAGCGCCTAGTTACGTACGTGTATATGTTGGAATTAAGAATGCATTTGCATCGTTGGCTCACTTCTCAAGTTTTTCTAACAACTCATGGGATATATTTTGGCATTAGATGATCTGCCCCAAATATTGTATTTAATTCCAACACTCGTGTGACCCATTTGACCTGTTTTGCCGCTGCATTGCAAATACATGTTTAAAGTAGCTAGCTATGTTCTGATCACTAAACATCTCCTAGTGTCTTACTCCATACCGTGTATTTGTGCCGTTCACCCAATTTGACCCATTCCCCATTTTAGGTAAATATGTGTGTAAAGTGGCTAGCTCTTCGATTTCGGTGGATGTGACATGGTGGACAGGTCAAAATAATTTCGGATAAAACTGGGCAACTTTAGTGAATGTCAACATGGGCCAGGTCGGGTTGAACTTTCATCGCTTTTGAACTTTTTTGGATTTTACTAAGAACATATATAATCCGCATAAGCATTTTTTGTTTCTTGGGTTGCAAATGATTTAAAAGGTTGTACACATTCAAATACACTTTTGGAGACTTTCCACCCACTGACCCGGTTTCTTTATAGCTAATTTTCCAGTTTTATTTGTTTGATCTGTTTTCAATAAACTAATTCTATTTTTCGCCGAAGGTTAACCATATCACCAACATATAACAAATTACAATTTTCACCAATTTTGCAAGTGGACATGCCCACTCCAAGATATACTACTAAAGAGATATCGCACAAACATCACTAATACTACTGGCATCCTATTCTTTATTCTTTTCCTTTGGTGATCTTCCATACACAAATTCTACCAGTTAACCCCATATCCAAATAGCCCTGTATACTTTGAGACTACATTTCCTGAAAAAAACATCCTATATTAACTAGAATGCAGCCTGCACCTCACAAACTAGCTAAATAGAATAGCCTACCTAGACATCTATCTCAGCATACAAAGGCTAAGACAACTCCTGCCATCAATCCATCCTCCAAACTCTTAAGTATCTGCAGTACATACTGTTTTGGCTGAATTAACCCAAAGCTTATGATACTTGATGCAAATTTGTCCCACCAAGTGCTCTCTGAAACATCATAACTACAAGAGAGAATCACAAAGCCCATCAAAACTACAATTCCTGAATTCCTTTGACTGTCACTATGATCCAGAATATCAGTTTGCAATAACCATCCACCCTCACAAACCAACTAAACTGAACTAGTGACAAAAAGGCTTCATCTTTCAGGGATGTGAGGGATGTGAAACCTCCAGCTTCAATAGACCAAAAAACTGCAGTTATTCCTCTTAACAGATTTAACATTTTGATTCAAAAGAGGAATACTAAGCTCAATATTGAGTATCTTTATTTGAGAAACATTCATCAGATACCCTGAGCTTTTACTAATTTATGATTAGAAATCATAGAATCTGAAATGCTCTTATTAGGCATTGCACCTAACAAGAGATGTCCGGTACTGAATAGGAATAACTAAGCTCCAGTGTACTACATTTCCTTTTACAATGTTAGTACTTAGTACTTAAAATCTCCATACTAGTGTAGTCCTTTCTTTCATGACTCACAAAAGATAGAGACCTAATACAGATACTGGCACTGAAAGGCTTCATACACTGTCTCAGCCCTCTGTTCAATAACCCATACCCACTTCCTACAATCATCACTTTCCAACATTCCTTAGAACTGACCAATTCCAGCAATCCTTCATTTTTGAATAAGTTGCAAATTTGCTCATTTCAGACCCCACTTTTCAGCAACATCCAATACTTACTCATTAGCTTGTTTGTCACATTCTCCTTTATTATTTTGCACACCTCAGCATCTGTTCTGCTTTCATTTCTAAACAGTCTGTAATTTCTTTCTTGCCAAATAAAAGTATATTGTAGCTGCAAGCACTATTCACCACATCCCAAATTTTATTCTTCCCTATATGTGTGGCCATACTGTCAAGTCTTTCATTTGCCAAACTACTAAATCGATCTACATCAATACCATTACATACACATTTTAAACTGCTAAATCTGTTCAAATTGTCACATCTTTTTATTTTATTTTTATAAACTCATTCTACTTGATTATCAAACCCAAATGCCCCTGTTGCAATACTATTAGAGTCATAAACACAAGCAATTAAACAAATGAAAATAAAGATAATACTTTCTTATTGCACAAGTTGTTGTACACAGTACATATCAGGTCATAGTTTGCTTCTATGTTGATCATCGCACTAAAAATTAAGCAGCTGAACACATAATGCCACAGACACACGTAACTGGAAAAGGTGAAATGGTGTTCACTTGGACTGTTAATCAACTTTGATTTCTCTTAGCAGAAGAAGCCATTGTTATATCTTCAGTTCGACCAACTTCAGATCATATACCATTCAACAGGATATTTTCCCTGCATAAGAAATTATAACAAGTACAATTAAAAAGAAATCCCATTTACTTTGAAAGTTTCAGAGCAAAAAAACATACTTTAAAATGTATCACGACACGACTTAAGATATTTAATCATCACGACCAATCCATACACAAGTAAGGAATTCCTATTCTGACTTACTCCAATAACTTGCATCCTCGAAGCTAGAGACCTAGGGTTACAAAAAAAGGACAATAAGGAGTTTTGTAACTTTGATGAGAAGTTGCAAGCCTGGATAAATCAGATTTCCTTGGTTAAACATGGAAACAAGTCACATGTTTACACGTGACCAACGCAGTTGAGTGGAGGCTTACAGTTAAACAGTTTTCCAGGTTGAGGGTAGTTCCGGACGTGATTAAATAAATCAAACCATTAGAAGTCAGAAAGTGAAACTGTCTTTAGGATCTTTATTACACCAGCTGATCTGATAGTTCTCATCTGCTATATGATCCCAAGACTTCACTAAACAACTTTTCATATATCTTCATATTCATAGCTGGATTAACTCTTCCATGATACACGACCTTCCTAATTAAAATATTCAAGTATAGACCAAATGTATCCACCAGTACCTAGGCTGGGTTTAAATCAGTTTTTCAGCCTTATTCCTCATATAAAACTAAAACATTAAAAAAAGAAAGAGAGAAAAAAGAAGTCAATTAAGAAAATGCAAGTTTACTCAGCTTCCTCCACTCTATCAGAAAGCTCTTACATGTCTCTGGATCACAGATATATGATCTATACTTCAAAACGACTAAGATTCTACTTGATACCTGATCACACTTCATCTACAAAGCTTAAAAGACCCCGGGAAATTCCCAACTTTTAAACAAAGGTTGGAACTTGGCCCCTACGAGCTGCAAATGAGAAACAATCTTGAAATTCTCGTGTTCATATCATCTTATGAGATATAATAGAGTCATCATGTTACATGTGATATATCACAAGCACACTAAATAACATGTAGTTGGCTGTCTGTCTGGCATCTTGTATTAGGTCTCTACATCATAAGCCTTGATAACATATATCATATATGCCTGCCTTTTTACACCCATGTTAATGAGTTTATATTTATTCATCTATAATTTTCTTAGATTCTCTAATCAGTTCTATCTATTATGTAGTGGGACCAAGGATTAATAGATAATTTGAGCAATATAGCTTATCCTTCAGTATTAAAGGTGGCTAACAGCAGAAGTCAATGTAATTTCTACCGCCGTATCTAGAAAGAAACAAACCTTCCAATATAAATCATCAGATACACTTTTCTTAAAGTGCCTACAGAGGTGAAAAAAATGGTATCATATCATTAATGCAAACTCCCCTGAGGCTGATTCTGATAAACATGCATCTATTACAAAAGGTCATGTGAAGTAACCGACATACAAAATGAAAACCAATTCATGCCAATACACAATTCTATGTACTACGTAATATACTTCCTGTGGGTTTTTGAGAGAGTGAGACAGTGAGAATCAGCTCATGGCCTCAGATCAATACATAATTCTACAAGTTGTACCATAAGAAGACAATGAAACAGATATTTGTCGTCACATAAGGGTAACAAAATAAAATATTAGTCAGAAATTTGACATATCCACTGTGTTCTGGATAATAATAATTCAAGTGATAAGTTCGCTAAAACACTACAATAAACATGTCTTCGACTGGATTATGGAACATGTCTTCCTAGAACCCTAACTGCGAAATCCAATACGTTGAATGTTGTTGTAGTCTTTAAATTTGCAAACCATTCTTATTTATCATTTTTAAATCTGCAAAACATTCTTATTTTTCATTCCTGGAAACCAAACATACTATTACTATCATTCACCATCCATCAAACCAAACAGCTCCTTCACATATATTTTTATGCCATTTTGCTCTCCGTGATAACCATATAACTGCAAACTATCTTGAGCTAGAAACAGTTTTATTATTTCATGTCCATACAAATGTGCAAGTACGAAGGGGGAAAAAAAGGACCAAATGTCAACAGTTTGGGACCGACTACTAATAACTCAGATGTTCAGAGCTTGCAAATACTCAGATTTTCAGAGCTTCTAAAGGATCTCACTGCTACAGCAACTCACAAGAAATGTCAAAAGATATGGTATAACCAATGAGGGGAAGAGACTATGGAAGTTAAGGGTAATTATGGATAGACTACTAAAAGAGTACATCAAGTTGTTATTTGCAACCTAACAAAACACAATGTCAGCAAAAAGCGCGACTCGAGAGACTTTTAAAGCAGGCATAGTGATCAATGTTGAACGTTTAGCAACAGCAAACATACATACACAACTATACAAATGATCTTAATCTTCATAAGCAAGCTCAATATTAAATCACAGTCACTGAATTACTAGAAAAGTCGACATAAACAATATTCATGAAACGTTTATTACACCATAAATGCTACAGAAAACAAGAAGCTTCGAGCAACCCTCACCTATAACAGACCATGTGATATCATCAGATGACTTCACTGAGCAACTTTGCATATATCTTCATACTCGATCGCTTGTATAACTCTCCCATCATACACACCCTTCTCAATCTGCACCTTCGCACAAAACTTCTCCGTATTCACACTCAACAACCGCGCATTTGACCCGCGATACGCACCATTCACAACTCTCACAACCCCACCAATTTGCGGAATAACCGTCTCTAACTCCTCTTGATCCACCCTCAGCTTATGCTTATTCTGAATCATCTCAATCTCACCAACATACTTATCAATCACCTTACGCACAACACCCTTTTGCTTATAATACCCCTTATCAGCCAAATCTTTACTCATCACTTTCACAACAATCCCTTCACATAACCAATAGTCTTTTCGGTTATTCCTCTCTTTCGCCTTCTCTTCTTCCTTAATCAACTCATCCAAAACCGACCCACCACCATTCCCTTTTTTACCTTTCTCGATCTTCCCAACCTTAACATCCTCCACTTCATCAAACACAAACCTCGTACCCGACCCACCTTCACCCTTTTCCTTAGCTACATTTTTCGCTAAACTTAACTTAATCCTTTTCTCATCACCACCCATCTCATCTCTCATCAAATACTTTTTCTCCTCATATTCCAAACCTTTATCCACCACCGCCAACTTTTCCTCCGCTCGTTCAATCTGTCTCATAATTTCCCTCTCTTGTTTCTCCTCATCTACTATATCCGCTTTCGCACGCTTATTCTTCAACTTCTCCTTAAAAAGCGCCTCGGAATCCCTGTCAATATAGGTAATAAACCACCCTTTCGGCGTTTCCTCAACTTTACACTTCCCCGTCTTCCCCAAATACTTAACAAACTCAGTCAACGTAGCCCATTGAGTACTATTCATATGAACATGATGCCTATCATTAATATACTCATTATAAACAACAGTTGCAGCAATTCTACTAAACCTATGGCTTCTTTTCATATGATCTAAAAACATGTTTTCGAACTCTTCGGAGTATCCGTCAACTATACGTGTCGGGTTTTGACCGAATACTTCCATTTGACGTTGGTGGGATTCACTCATACAATGACATTTGAACCCGTTTTCATCGCGACATTGTTTTTGACACATTTGACAGTACCAACGGAGTTTCTGGAGACCCTTTGATTTGATTCTGTTTGCTATTGCTTTTGGGGTTAAGAATTCGTTTTTTCCCATGTTTTTAGAAAAATTAAGATTGATAAATTGAAAGACTTACTTGGATGTCCGCGAGTTTTGGCTTGTTGTTGTCGATTGATGAATTGAACTGGGATCTGATTAATGATGGATTGTTGAGACGATGTGAGAAAGAGGAAGGGATTTTTTGAGTATTCGATTATTTTATATACATGGAAAATAAAGAAACAAATATATAAAAAAAATTAGTCGGTTAGTAAGTCCACTATAATGGGCTAGAAAAATAACACCGCCATATGGGCTACTAAATGGTTGGGATGACTTGGGTAGTAGTAGTATAATGCTCAATTATAAAGGCCCTCTAACCTTTTATAAATAGCTCGCAAGCTAAAGGATAAGATTTACAAATGATGTTTGAAACGACTTACCTAGTGTTAAACTAGCCAAGTTTGAAGGATGGCTTGATTTATTACATCTAGCTAGTCTCGAAGCATGTTTCACCTCATTGCTATTGTATTATTCATTTAAGATTAAAATCTATACTTATATATAAATTATTTAAGTTGTGAGCTTCATCAAAACTTAAGATAAGAAACTCCAATCGTATAGTAACATGTATCACTTCTCAACTAAAAAATCACTTTTATTTTCAAATTTTATTTTCAAATTGAAATATCTTTTTATCTACTTATTTTTTTTATAATCAAATTTCACCATATTTTTTAAAATTTTATACTCTTTAATTCAACATCTATTTTGATATATTTTTATAGGTTTTTTGTTTTTATATTTTTAGTGGGTGCATTTTATTTTAATTCAAATTTTTACAACTTTAACCTTTATTTCAATTAATATAATCTTGATTCGTCAAAATCATATATTTTTGGGGAAGTGTTTGACGAGTAAGAAATTGCGAGGGTATTTCTATATGCTGGAATAATGATGTCACGGGAAGGCTACAAGAAAGCTACGGGTAACCCAAACAAACACATATACATTCGAAGTGTTGTGAAACGAATTCACTAAACGGGTAAGCAAACACATATAACTATACTTATCGCCGCCGCTGTGCGCGGGTATCCGACTAGTACTATATTATAATGCATCTATAATCCAAGCCTAACTCTAAACCTAACTCCTAACCAAAAATTAAGATAAGTAGCTCCAATCATGAGATGACATGTGTCACTTTTTAACAAACTCCAAGCCTAAATCCTAAACATTAAAATTAATATAAGAGGCTCCAATTATAAAGTGACATGTGTCATTTTTCACCTAAAAATTCATTTTTATTTTTAAATTGAAATATCTTTTAATCTATTTATTTTTTATATAATCTAATTTCACCATATTTTTTAAAATTTTGTGCTCTTTAATTCAACATCCATTTTGATATATTTGTATGAGTTTTTAGTTTTTATATTTTTAGTGGATTTATTTTATTTTAATTCAAATTTTTACAACTTTAACATTTATTTCAATCAATACAATCTTGATTCCTCAAAATCATATACTTTTGGGGGGAATGTTTGACGGGTAAAAGATTGCGATGGTATTTTTATATGCGGGAATAATGATGTCACGGGAAAGCTACGGGTAACCCAAGCAAACACATACAAATAACATATATACATTCGAAGTGTTGTGAAACGAATTCACTAAACGGGTAAGCAAACACATATAACTATACTTATAGTCGTCGCTATGCGCCAGTTTCCAACTTGTATATTATAATACATGAATAACCCAAGCCTAACTCCTAACCAAAAATTAAGATAAGAAGCTATAATCATGAGTTGACATGTGTCATTTAACAAACTCCAAACCTAACTTCTAACCAAAAATTAATATAATGAGTTTCAATCACTGGGTGACATGTGTCATTTTTTAACAAAACATTCACCTTTATTTTCAAAACTAAAATATCTTTTTATCTATTTATTTTTTTTATAATCTAATTTCATCATATTTTTTTAAATTTTGTGCATATTAATTCAACATCCATTTTGATATATTTTTATGAGTTTTTAGATTTTACATTTTTAGTGGGTTTATTTTATTTTGATTAAAATTTTTATAACTTTAATGTTTATTTCAATCAATACAATCTTGATTCGTCAAAATCATATACTTTTGGAGAGAGTGTTTGACGGGTAAGAGATTTTTTTTTTGAACGGCGAGTTAGTAGTTAGTGATCCAAGCCCACAATGACATCCAATTGGGCAGTATGCAAGCCTCGAACCTTTCTCCTTAGGGGATAAACCCCACTCCTGCTTCTATTTATTTCGGGCCCCTGAAGGTCCATGGTGAGACTCGAACCTGATACCTCTCCAAGGAAACCTCCCCAAGGTTACCTTTGGTGGCCAACTGAGCTAGCCCAGTTGATTTGACGGGTAAGAGATTACGATGGTCTTTCTATATGCGGGAATAATGATATCAAGGGAAAGCTACGAGAAGCCGAAGCAAACACATACAACTAACATATATACATTCGGAATGTTGTGAAACAAATTCACTAAACGGGTAAACAAACACATATAACTATAATTATCGCTGCCAATGTAAGCGAGTATCAAAATAGTTTTTATTAACTAGTCGAACTCGAGTTTTTGAAATAGCTCACAGCTAAGGATAAGATTTACAAATGATGTATAAAATGACTTACCTAATGTTAAACTAGCCGAGTTTGAAGGCTCGAGCTTGGGGGCATGGCTTGATTCATTTAAGATTAAAAATGTTAACTAACATATGTTTTTATATATTTTTACAACCAAGGTGGCTTAGTAGTCAAACGGGATGATGTCCTTACAAAGTGTATTAGGTTTAAACCATATAGAGTACATATATTTGGGGCGGTAAAAAAAATGCTTTAAAACAGTAATTGATATATCATGGTTAGATCGTGTACATTCGAGTAAAATTTTTTCTCTCTCTGAAGAACCAAAACAAGGATTGTTTACTAGTGATAATATCTCATGTATGCACGAGCTAGTCTGTATATAAATTTTTCATTATGATAATATCGATCAGTATTATCATTTTTTGAAAACATTTATTAATAAATAGCTTTTTAAGTGTATTTATTTTTATATCGTAATAACTCGTGCTCTTATTTTCATATTTATTTTCCGTTAATAATAATTTAAGTCGTATTAATTTTTTTTTACCATGTGCATACTTTTCTGTAGAATTATGTAGAACATATAATACTCGTATAGTTATGTTACTGGTGTACAAACAAGTTTTTACATAAAATTTCATAAAAATGCATGCAGTCTTCATTTTTAAGATATCCTCAAGTGACTATCACTATCTAAAACCTATATCCTACCGTTACGCATATTTAATTTCTACAAAACATTAACCAAAGTTTTAACATTGGTAAGGGCATCTCCAATGTACACACTAAATGTACTTTTTACACTAAAATAGTGCAAAAAGTACACAAAAACCTCTCCAATGTAGGCACTAAAACCTTGCACTATCTTAGTGCAATGAATAGTGATGCCCAAAATGCACTAAATATAGTGCAACACTATCATTGCACTAAAACTAAAAATCTTTCACTTTTGACCTTATCATTTATTTATATTTCTAATTTAAATCACTGAATGCTTTTTAAAATAATAAAACTACTACATATATTTAACATTCAAAACGAAATATTAGTTTTATAAAATCCTATCATATATTTTCCGTTAATATGTTCAGAATGAGCTTTATGTAGAATTTGTTCACCAAGATTTTTTCACAGACATCCCATTTATTTCCATTTTGATGTTATTTGATACAAAGATCATATTGGTTTGATGTTTTATGTCACGATCTTGATAATCTTGCTTTGAATTACAAGTAAAATGAACTAATCAAATAATTTAGTGTAAAGTTTAGTGCAATACATTGGAGTAAAAAAATTTTAGCGCAAGCATATTCTTTAAATATTCCTTTTTAGCACTATAATAGTGCAAAACTCTAAACCTAGAGAACTATATATGACATATTGACATTTATGAAAGTAAATTATTTCTTATGAACAGTAAATTCACTATAGTAAATGCTATATATAGAATAAGAACTACTAAATCATCAAGACCGGAAACACATAATTTCTCCACTTTAATTTGTAGTTTGGGATTGTCTAAACATTGCCTATGTTTGAATTGTTAAACAAAGAAAGTTTGCCTTCATTAAATACAAAATCACATTTAATTAAGGTAATTTATAGCTTTAAATGCATTTTTTCATATTAAAAAGAAATTTTGTGTTGAATTAATGCACTTATCCAATGCCTTTAGGGCACTCATTAAACAATCCTTTATAGTTTTATACATAGTTATGTAAAGTTTTTGAGCATTTTTTAAGAATAGTATAAAAAACGAAAATGAAGAGGCCAAATGTAATGGGAAACATAAAAATGAGGGGAATGATTGTTAAAGATGAAAAAAGTAACATCATGACAGAAAAATGGTAACAAAATGATTTAAGTAACCATAAAACACATAAGCATGAAAATGTGCACTTGATGCCATCGCCCATCAGAGTTTGTGTTTTTCTTCCTTTTTCACATTTATTTACTATCATTTTGCCCCCACAAACATGTTACTATAATTTATTGCTAAAATCTACACATTTTTTTGGTATCTATATATGTAAGAATAATAATTGGGAAAAAGGATCCTATGAATAGCATGGCTTCATGGCTTGGATGCTTAAAAACACTCAAGTTATCGACACAATGGTGATATCCATGTGAGCCTGGATGTGCCCATTTGACTTTATATAGTCAACTTCAAGTCTTGAAATAGAAAATTAAAAACATGAAACTTGGTTGTCTCACTATGTCAGGGATTTACCTTTCAAGCTTCAACAAGCTCTCCTAAAAAATAAGTATAAAAAAAAAGTCAAAGTTAGCTTTTCCTATGTAATATCATAAATCAATTATTATTTTGTTTGTATGTCATAGTTTATAAGTTTTATATTTTGCTCTTCTCAAAATAATACCAATATGTCACTGCTAAACTAGATGGGGTTAGCTCATACTTTAATAAGTTTCAATTACGAAAGGTAAATTCTATGTGATTCATATAAACTGAGCTTATCTGAGCTAATCAGAGCTATACTTATTGAAAATGGATCAAAATTTAGATTAGAGCACAAGGTATCGTGGATACCAATAACACGTTATTGGTATGCCACCTCAGCGCCACATCATACACCTTTCAATAACTTACCAATAACTAAAACACTCTCACTCATAACACACCACTAACATGTTATTGGGTCCCACAAAATACCCCACTAAAAATACCCACTCTTCACAATACACAAAAAAACAAAACAAAAAAACCACCAAACATCACAAATGGCTTGAGCCATTGGAATTGCTCAAATACCTTTGGCTCACCAATGACACCAAGTAGTGGTATGGTTTGGCTCACCAATGGCATGAAAAATGAACCTTTAGCATGTTAAAAGCTCCCCATACCTTGTGCTCTTAGATCAAACGACATAAAACAATAGGCCAAGCACTATTTAAAACTTTAAAGCCCTCGAAGCTAAATTTATGTCCGGCCAGTTCTCATTTTGTGTGTAATAATTTAGCAAACCGTAATAGAATGATATGCATGCACTCTTCATTTTTACCGATACATCCAACATAATTGAAAAGTTCAATCTATTAAAATCATTATAAACTCGGCTATTAGACATATCTAAAGACATTAAGATGATCGAAGCTAACGGGCATAGGAGATGTGGGAAAAGCACGTGCAAAGATGCATTAATGTTTGTAAAGATCGCAGGAAAAGCAAACAATTTTTTTTCTTTTTTTTTATAGAAAAAGGAAAAGAGTTGGTAGATGGCTAGATGCATCCAAAATAATAAAATCACATCCTAACCCCTCATGTTTTTTGATAATGATAATTTCATGTCATATATTTGTCAACCACATTGGCAACACGATCAACATCATCTTGTTCTTTTGAACGTCAAATTTTTTTACTTTTTTTTTAACAAAGATTACATTTCATTTCACTCATCACAAATGGAGGTAATTTGAACACAACAAGTTACATCGAACATAAAGGGCAAAATCGGAGCCAACTTGCCAAACGAGGCAACAAGTTAAGCCAAAAGAAAGCATACACCCTAATAGTTGTGACAGACCACAGCAACGCCATACAAGGGTGGGGGTAATTACCAAAGTGAGCTTTAGGAAGACACAACCATACGAAGATGTAGCTTGACAAAAGTACACAAAGTACAGAAAACATACATATAAGATAAAACTAAGCATCCTAAAATGAGCCAGAGCAAAACCCAACAGATCTAGAATCAAAACCCAAAGCTACAGCAAGCTATCGACGACGGACCACAACAGATCTGAGCAGACTGAGCAGGTGGTGGCAGCGACAACAACGGCAGCGGCAGAGATGACAGATCTGTGAGTAAGGCTTTTATTGTGAAAAAAATAAAGTACAAGAAAGGATCCGGACGGCCGGTCGAAACCGACCGCCGGAGAAAAGGATTGGATTTGGGTGGATGTGTTTTAGAGAGAGGTTGGAGAGTTTAATGGTAGAGAGAGAGAGTATAGTTTAATGGTGGATGTGTTTTAGAGAGAGGCTGGAGAGTCAAATTTTTTTACTCACTAGCAAGATGTTGATGCTAGATGTACAAGACGGTTTTACAAAGGAAGGTGATCTGCACACTCTTCATTTTTATTTGCACACCAAATTGTACAAGCAGATAAAGCAGACTATAATTATTGTACAACTATGTAATGCATAAAGTTAAGTGTACCAATAAAAAATATGAGTGTGCAAATCGATCCCGTTTTACAAAGGGTTATTAGAAGCAATATTAAGATTAGAAACGCGTTCTAGCCACACAAGCTTTAAAGTTTTCGACATATGAACAATCAACGAGAAAGATTACGTTTAAATTTTATCCACAATACTATTCCTTCTTGGTGGATCACAATTTTGAAGCTTAACTTATTCTTTTAATGCCAATGTATTGATATACCGGTTTGGATAACCTGATCAAGACCTGATTTAGTCAAGGTGGGAAGGTTTGTTTTGTTGAATCAACCCACTTGGTCAAGTCATTCAATTGTGAGGTCGATTGTCTAAGCCAAACCTAGCCAATCATAACTTTAAGAGCCTTTCACACATCGTATTTTTAAAAATATCAATTTTTTGGTTTCCACAAAAATATATTAAGATCATATTGTCGATAAAATAATGGTTAGTTACTTAGTACGTGGTGATCATATGTCAAAAGAGCATGATTTTTGACTTATAACTAACAAAAGTAGCTTGGTGCCTGTTAGATCGCACATGAATTTCATGCCAAAAGAACGACTTGAATAGAACTAATAATACTCAATAGTCACCTAATGAAGTGATTAGATTAGAATGTTACCATTTGTGTCAATAATTTGAGTACTTTTGTTATAACATTCACTTGACAAAACTAATGTAGCGATTTCATTCATTTTTGTTTTAACATGCACTCTCTTTTATCCTACATCATCAATCTTTCTTTTTTAAATCGACTGATGACCTAAAGTAGAAGGGTGTGTTTGTTAATTAAAAGTAAAACAGGATAAAAATTGTCTTTGACTATAAGATACATGTGTCTTAGTGTTTGTTTTTTGTGTTTACTGTTTCTGTGTTTTGCATTGGATCCATCGCCGAATTTTAGACGGTTTCAATGTTCTCTATGCCATGTGTAACCTCAATATATGTATCTCTTCTTCTTTTGAATCGCTCTTCCTTAAACAAACAATATTGTTATGTCATGAATTTCTTGTAATTTATCTTTATAATAGTGAATTAAAACTTACAATTAATAAACAACTTGATTACACACTTAATTTGTTCTGTTATGCATTGTTGGATATGTTAGATGTGCATATATGCATTAGCGTTTCAGTTGGTTTTGATTTTGGTTTGAAGTCATTACTTTAGCATATGATACACTGATCATTAGATAAACAATTTTAATATAATTGGCTGATAAAGATATGATTTTGCTATGGTTATTTTTTTTTGTTTTAATTCAATGTAAAATTTTCATACTAGTGTGATGCAACCCAATTGGGCAATTGTTAAGCTGCTATTATACGAATAGAATTGAATGAAATTGATCAACTTTTTGCATGCTTTATTCATAACCCAAAAGTGGTTTAAATACAAAACAAATAACAACTAGTAGCTAAGTTTAAGGGAACTTATCAACTAGCAATTTGACTAGGAAATTCTGGTAACAAAATAAGAAAAAATAGGAGCAGTTGCAACATGCAGGTTGACTTCTTCACTACAGACTTGTTTATTCATCAAATCTGCTAGGCCTTGTAATCTTCCTCTTGGGCCTAGCTATGGTACTTGGGTCTTGGACTTCCTTGTGGGGCTCGACATGGGTAGTAGCTGGGCTGCTCGTATCAACACCTCGTCCTGAAGAACCGACAATGGCCTCATTGTCGAGATTAAAAAATGGATAATCAATACGCATAGTCTCGCGTGTTTCCCAGGTAGCTTCCTCTAGTGATTTAGACTCCCATTGAACCAATAGTTCCTCCGTTCCTGCAGCATTAACACGAGTTTGAAGGATAGCTCTTGGCAGATAGTCGGGCATACCATGATCCTGCCAATCGATTGCTTCCACAGGTGCCGTGGTTTCGTAGCTTTGCTTCAACAAGGAAACATGGAAAACTGGGTGAATACGGGACCCGACTGGCAACTCCAAACGATAGGCGACTGACCCCACTTTCTCGAGTACCTTAAATGGGCCAAAGTAACGTTTGGATAGCTTCCGATAACGTCTAGCAACAACCGATTTTTGGCGGTATGGTTGTAATTTCAAGTATACCATATCGCCAACAGCAAACTCTTTGTCAATCCGTTTCTTATTAGCTTGCTTGATCATACGCTCTTGTGACTTTGAGATTGCCGCCTTGAGAAGGTCAATGACTCGAGCATGTTCCAATAAGGTCTGATCAATAGAGTGTGTGGTAGAGTTGCCTTGAACATAATTATGGATGGACGTAACGTTTCGACCATAAAGAGCCTTGAATGGTGTCATGTTGATGGTGCTATGGTGTGAAGTGTTATAAGAAAACTCGGCCAAATATAAGTAGCGTTCCCAGGTAGCCGGTTCATTAAAAACGAAAGCTCGTAAATATGCTTCAAGGCATCGATTAACGACCTCGGTCTGGCCATCTGTTTGTGGGTGGTACGCGCTGGAATGTAATAATTTAGTATCCACTTGCTTGAATAACTCTTTCCAAAAACGACTTAAGAACAGCGGGTCGCGATCCGAAACGATGGTATTAGGAAGGCCATGTAAACGATATATCTCCTTCAAAAAAAGTTTTGCCAATGACACGGCAGTGTAGCCCGGAGATAAAGCAAGGAAGTGAGCATACTTTGTAAACCTGTCTACTATTACCCAAATTGCGACCTTTCCTTTTGATGTCGGTAAATTGGTAATGAAATCCATCGAAATATCCATCCAAGGACCTTCAGGAACCGGCAAGGGTTGGATGAGGCCATATGGTTTGTGATTATCGGCTTTGGTTGTTTGACAGATGGTGCATTCCCGAACAAATTTTGTGACATCACGTTTAAGTCCCAGCCATGCAAAATCGGCTGCTATTCTTTTAATGGTTGCTGTTATACCCCCGTGTCCCCCAAGAGGTGTGGCGTGATATTCCCCCAGCAGCCGTTGCCGGATATCAGTGAGTGGTGGAATGAATATCCGACCTTTGACGAAAACTAGACCATTTCGAACCTCATGATATGGGAATGAAGACTTGTCGGTCTGAATGGAGTGCACCAGTTCTTTTCCATCTTTGTGTTCAACAAAATAAGTTTTTATTTCCGAAAGCCAAGTAGCTTGAGGGAAGGAGATGGCAAAAAGAGACGGTTTTTTCGATACGGCTCAATGAGTCGGCTACGATGTTCTCCTTGCCTGGTTTGAAACGAACTTCAAAATCATATCCCATCAGTTTTGTTAACCATTTTTGTTGCTCCGGAGTCTGAATGGCTTGTGTTAAAATGTGTTTCAAACTATGATGGTCGGTATAGATGTAAAAATGGTGACCCAACAAATATTGTCGCCATTTTTTTACCGCTTCCGTGATTGCGAACAATTCTTTAGTATAGGTGGATTGGTTTTGCATTGTTGGGCACAACTTTTTACTAAAGAAAGCAATGGGGTTATTTTTTTGGGATAGCACAGCCCCTATTGCTGTACCAGACGCATCAGTGGTTACTTCGAATGCTTCTTTGAAATTCGGTAAAGCTAATGTGATCATGTTGGCCATGTCGCTTTTGAGATGAAGGAATGCTTTGTGGGCGGCATCCGACCAAGAAAATTTTTCTTGCCTTAGAATGTCGGTGAGTGGGCTAGCCACTTTTGCATAACCTGGAACGAAGCGTCGGTAATAACCCGTTAACCCTAGAAACGCCCGTAGAGTGGTCATGGAACGTGGTTTCGGCCATGATTGTATAGCTTCGATTTTCTCTGGCTCGGGTTCCACACCGAGTGCTGAAATAATGTGGCCTAAGAATGCAAGTCGCGGAACCCCGAAGTGGCACTTAGATGGTTTGGCGTGGAATGCATGCTTGTGCAACGTTTCTAGTACGTGTTGTAAATGCTTAAAGTGGTCTGCTTCAGTGGGGCTGTAGACAAGTATATCGTCAAAGAAGACCAAAACAAACTTGCGGAGGACGGGTCGGAAGATGTCATTCATAGCGGATTGAAAAGTGGATGGTGCGTTGGTAAGCCCAAATGGCATGACGAGAAATTCATAGTGACCATCAGTCGTTCGGAAGGCTGTTTTATGGACATCTTCTTTAGCCACTCGGATTTGGTGGTAGCCAGAACGTAAGTCGATTTTTGAAAAAATCTTTGCACCATGTAATTCATCTAAGAGTTCATCGATCGTTGGTATAGGAAAACGATCCTTTACAGTAGCCGTGTTGAGTGCTCGGTAGTCGACACAAAATCGCCACGTACCATCTTTCTTTTTGACTAAAAGAACCGGAGACGAGAAGGCACTTTGGCTTGGCCGTATGATGCCATCACGCAACATCTCTTCAATCAATTGAGTCATGACTTGTTTTTGGTAGTGTGGATAACGATACGGTTTCACGTTTACGGCTTTGTTGTCTATTAAGGGAATGGTGTGATCATGCGGTCGTGGTGGTGGTAGGCCTGTGGGTTTCTTGAAAAGGTTAGAAAAAAGGTACAGGAGATGATTGATGTCTGGGTTCTTGTGAGTTGGTGTTTCTTCGGTGGAAGGCATAGGTGGTTGATAAGTGATGGTATGAAGGGAGGCTGCAGTGCCATGTCTGAGGATGGAGGAAACCGAACTTGAAGAGATTTGGTGTGACATCGGTTCACCCACTAAGGTGTGGTCTACCCCGTTTTGTTTGAAAGAAATTTCTGGGATAGAAAAATCAGCGGAGAGTCTGCCCAATGAACCGAGCCAAGATACGCCCAACACGAGGTCTGCTCCTTCAACGGGTATAATGTAGAAGGGAAGATCAAAATTGGCCTTTTTGAGTTGAAGCTGCACGTTGGGACAAACCCCTCGACATTGGATACTTTGGCCGTTACCAACCATAACGGAGAATGGAACGATAGGCTGTGAGGTAAGTTGAAGTGCAGTGGCGATTCGCGGCTGGATGATGTTATGTGTACTGCCACAATCAATAAGTATGGAGACTGGTTTTCCCGAAATAAATCCCGTAACACGTAAGGTTTGGCTCGAAGAGAGACCAAAAAAAGCTGCGTCGGACAACGCATAGTATTGGGAGTCCGTGGTCACGGTTGCATCCGGAACACTGGTGATAGCGAGACCCTCTTCATCTTCATAATCCACAACCAACAAGAATTGAGGTGGAGAACATTTGTGGCCTGGTGTATATTTTTCCGGACAACGGAAACAGAGACCATCTTTTTTTCGTTGTTGCATGGCTTCAGGAGAAAGGCGAGTCATCGGAAGGGACGATGTCGTGTTGGTGAAGGTGGAAGCAGGCGCAGGTGGGTTTGTAGAGGGAGATGTTGACGTCATGGAGGTGCCAGAAAAAGAGGATGTTTTGTTGGAGTAGGGTAACTTGGGCTTGGGTTGTGCTAACTTTTCTTCAAGTAAGCGAGCCTGTCCATACGCTTGATGAAGTGATATGGGCTTGAGTAACGCTATTTCGTTTTGAATTTCTTTTTTTAGGCCCGAGATAAAGATGTTTTTTAAAGTCTGACCTGATAATCCATTAACGCGATTACTCAATCGCTCAAACTCGGCTTGGTACAGAGGAACTGTGGTGGTTTGTTTTAACTTGAATAATGTGGCTTCATGATTCTCGTATGAAGATGGTCCAAATCGGATTTCTAGTTCACGTGTGAATGTGTCCCACGTGCCCAACATCCCGTTTATGGCGAGATGTTTATACCATGAGAGTGCTTCACCCGTAAAGTAAAAGACGGAATAGGCCGTCCTATTCACAACTGGGGTCTGATAAAAATCAAAAAAATTTTCTGCTTGAAAGATCCAGTCCAACGGGTTTGAGCCGTCAAATAGGGGTAGGGTGATTTTTGGTGTACGAGGCTGCATGGGATGCTGCATGGTGTGGCCAGGTGGTCGAATTGGAACAGTGCCTGGTGGGTACAGCATGGTGTTGTCGTGAAATAGTGGTGGAGGTGGTGGTAGAGATGACATGTAGAACCCGGTGTCAGCCACATTTGGAGGCTGCTGTGACATGTATGCTGAAGATGAGGTATGCGGGTTCGTGTGACCGGTAAACATAAGCGGCAGGGAGGTGAAAGGCGAGGTTATTGGACGGTTGGGTTGTGATGTGTGCGGGGACGAGTGGGCTGTGATTGGTGGTGGCATAGGAGGCACCGTTTGAGTGGTCTGTTTGGAGTATGCTGTGATTGGGGGTGGCATGGGGGGCACCGTTTGAGTGGGTGATTTGGACGACGTGAGATTCTGTATGTGATTGATGAGCATCGTCGTAGTGTCGGCTTGTAAGGAGAGTTTGGTATTCACATCGTTGGTGACTTTGAGTAACGCCGCTATTTGAGAAGCGTTATCAGTTTGGGGTTGGTGATTTTGGAGAAGCTGTTGAGTGGCCGTTGTTGCAACGATCAATTGATCGAGTTTGGCGGTAAGGGAGGTGTTATCTGGTGGTGATGTGTCGTCGCGGGTGGGCGACGGTTGTCGTCGGGGAGGCATGTGTCGTGAATGAAAGCACCAAGATGATGCAACCCAATTGGGCAATTGTTAAGCTGCTATTATACGAATAGAATTGAATGAAATTGATCAACTTTTTGCATGCTTTATTCATAACCCAAAAGTGGTTTAAATACAAAACAAATAACAACTAGTAGCTAAGTTTAAGGGAACTTATCAACTAGCAATTTGACTAGGAAATTCTGGTAACAAAATAAGAAAAAATAGGAGCAGTTGCAACATGCAGGTTGACTTCTTCACTACAGACTTGTTTATTCATCAAATCTGCTAGGCCTTGTAATCTTCCTCTTGGGCCTAGCTATGGTACTTGGGTCTTGGACTTCCTTGTGGGGCTCGACATGGGTAGTAGCTGGGCTGCTCGTATCACTAGTGTTTGTATATTCGATAATAGTTAATGAACTTTTTGTTATAAGTTAAATTCAAAAGTGAGTTGAAATTTAGTTTCCAGTGTTATTACTATGAGTAAAAAAAATTGAGTATTAATGTTGTTTTTAGTGTTATGCTAATTTAACAACAAGATGTCTTGCGTATACGTAGTCTTGCGACTGTTTTCGAACCTATTACTTGGTCACGCTCTCAATATGTTATCCTAATATAAAGTTTGAACACAAGACTTCTAATTTGTAAAAACATCAAGATGTCTAACAAGTAAACTATTTAGGTTATGGTTGAGTGCTTGAATATACATTTCTAAATAGGGTTAATAACCTATTAAAGCATCATACTTGTCACAAAAAGCAGTTCGACGTAGCGAACAAAAAAAATAGCTCTTTTGGCTATTTGACCCGACTATTTTGTCCTTTATGTGCATTTGACCACTTAGACAACCGGTATCCGGTTCATAACATCCATAAAGCAGATCATATATATCAAAAGGTAGGTTATTAAGCTTAAATCTTGATACCTGAAGTTTGGTCCAAAACAAGGCGGACGTCCTCACCATCGCTTTTGATCATACTTTACATACCTTTTGATTGTATACCAGATCCTGTAATCATACTTTACATACATTTGCAAAAAGCATCATACTTATCAAGATTTAAGCTTAATGTTTTATTCTTTACATACATTTGGTCCAATTTACACAACCAAACAACTTTCTCTCTATATAACAAACAAACACTACCATTTTCTCTATATAACAAACAAACACTACCAGATCCGTTACACCTATGACGTCATCACCATCACCTTCATCATCCGTACGCTTCTCATTCGACAGCAACAGGTCCATATGCAACCATTAACCGCTTACCTCTTTGTTTACCAAGACCAAAAATAACCAAACGGGTTCTTGACCCGAAGCCCAAACACAACCGATCATCTCTTCGATCTCACGCCTCCGTTCCCAGCCACCAATTACCTTCAAGGTTATATTGGCTTAGTAAATATATCAACGAAGCCTTGTGACGTCTTTTCCGATTCGAATGAATTGATGTTTTCAACTGCACATGGACTTTTTTTGCGTATCACTATATCCAAGAGATTTAATGGGTGGATACCAATCATCGATGGTGGTAAGTGGTAACATGATGGGATGAAAGAGAAAAAAATAAAATAAATGCTATTTTATTGTGTGTTTTGGCTATTTTACCGGTTACTTTGGACTTTACCTGCTATTGTGGGTAATAATGTATCATAGAGACAAAATAGACGAGATAAGTGACCAAAAGAGCTATTTTTTTTGTTCGCTACGTCGAACTGCTTTTTGTGACAAGTATGATGCTTTAATAGGTTATTAACCCTTCTAAATAAATACACTAACTAAAAATACGGTAACATTTTGTAAAATGTCAACTTGGCTGAAAAAGTGAAAAAGGTGACATGATTCTTATGTAAAATGTAAGTCACACTCACACTCCATCCCATCCCATGCCATATGCAAACTATATCATATACGACACAACTCTCCCTTTCTATCTTTCACATCCATTTCATTGTTTTCAGTGCCCCAACCCTTTTAACCTACATCTCCGGCCAGCATCTCCGACCATGATATCCGACAACAACCTAGAACAACACAACCAAAATTCTCCAACAACAACATGGGAACAACCAAGTAATGCATTAAAACACCAAGAACAAACTAACCAACATCAAGAAAATGAACATAACGAAAAGATTTCATCTTTAACGATCGAATTATCGTCGAACATTAAAGATGTCAGCGAAGACGATGAACCAACCACGCCAACTTCTTCAGATCAGAGAATTCCTGTAATTACAAAATGTCCACCGGCACCAAGAAAACCTAGATCGGTACCGATGAATAACAAGCGAAAAACGCCAAGTTTTAGTCGGATTTCGGTCGATTTGATGGTGATTTTTAATGCAATGTGTGATCCGGTGGAGGATATTGATTCCAGTGAACGTGTAAAGAAAGTCAAGAAAATGGATGTCATCACCGGTGAATTATGAATCAATACTAACAAACCATACGTATTATCTTTCTATTTTTAACTATTTTCATTAATTGATTTTTTTTCTTCATCTTTTTTATTTTATTTATGTGAAGAAATTACTCGTATGTAGTTATGTCAATGTTTTTACGAATTAATTAACACTGAGAATTTCACGATACATTGTTCATTGATTTATTTAAGAATTGCATTAAATATTGTATTCATCATTTGATTCTGATCTAAAGCTCAAATGATATTACTGCTAGATTGCAAATACAGGATTTCTACAGAGGGTATATATTTAAAAAAATAAATAAATAAAAAAAAATAAAATAAAAAAATAATCATATAAGTTTAATGTTTCAGGTAAAAGCTACTATAATTACTGATTTTATAATATTATGTTTTTAATGCTTATGTTAAATACAAATTAAAAATCCATGGTTGGTAAGGTAACTATGTAAGTTTCAAATTAGTACTATAGTAATTATATCGTCAATAAGTGTTCTTAATTACTTGTTGGTTTCTAATTAATCACATTTATTTCCTATTATAATTAAGTAATTAGTTAATAATAGCTTTATTCTTTCAACGCCATTTGTAAAGTTAGATAATGCTATGCTTGATTAAATGAAGGAATATATAGTTGGGTAATTGGTAATAGGTTTGATAAATGTGAGCTAGGTGGTTGCAAAATAGATGTGATTATGTCATGCATATTTGTTTCTTTTAATTAACAAACTAGCATTATACTCCACTAATTAGGTTATGCAACCGATCGGTAGCTAACCTTTCAATTCTCTGTCTTAAGTTTTAAATGGTATATGTATTCAACGCACGAGTAGAAATTAATAAGCAGAAGAAAAACAGCATGCCTTCTTGGCTCAACTTAAACTAGTCGGTTTCAATTAAACTTTATCTCGATTACATTTTTATGTATAATAATCTGATTTTCGAAGAAAAGTATTGGGGAACCTAGAGTGTATTTAGGTTAGCGAAGAATTATTATACTACCAAAGTTAACGAATAAGTATTATACTCCGTAATATTTTAAAGCTGATCATTAATTTACTAGCTGGATCGGTGCATGCATGTTACGACAAACGAAAGGGTAGATGTGGACAAACTGTAAGGGAATATCCCGTCACATATGGATGGTAAAACCCAAGAAGCATGTTCTTTTTTCTTTTTCTTCTTTTTTTACTACTTCTCATACATCATGCATGTTTATATAAGCTCTAGTTAGAAAATTACTGTATGATTTATTTCAAAAGATAGGCACCAATAACAGGTATCTATTTACAAAGTTTCATTTGGCACAACACGTACATAAATGAATGTAGACCACCAATTACTAGTTACATAAAAAAAAGGTAAATGGAGAGGTGTTAAGATTATCCAGAAAAATGTAGTCGAGCTATTACCTACTCTAATGTATGTTGCTTATTAGTTAATCGATATACGTTGCTTATTAGCAAATAAATCTACTCTATAATGTATTAGTTACTACTCTAATGTATGTTGCTTATAAGTGATATATATTGCTTATTTACTACACTCACCTGTCACTTATCTGGCTCAAAAATTATTGTTTACACATAAATCTATCCAAAATAACCTTAAAATTATGAAAAGGGATCAGGGAAGATGTAAAAAGTTAACATATAGATCGAGAGGGAAGGAATGTTGGGTCCATGCTAGATTTGTGGGTCTGATTATAATTGAAAACACTTAAATATGTTGGAGAAAATAAACAATAGGCACAAACAACATAACCAATATGGGTATAAAGTCTGGGCACCAGCAGACAATAAATTTAGGGTAATTCTCAGAAGGGGACAAAAAGGTGGAGAGTGATCACTTTGAGGTACAAAAATAAAGTCTCTTCCCAATTTGGTCATGTGCGAATGTGCGAATGTGCGATTCCATTAAATGTGCGACAAGTGTCCATTTATTTAATAATAAAGTACAGTGTTTTCCCAAATATTCCTTTTTTGTCTTATTATTGATAGTATCAAAAGACTAAAATACCCTCATCATTTATATAAAACCACATGTTTATCACAAATACCTCATAACCACCACCACCACCAAATCCGGCCAACCACCACCAAATCCGGCCAATCCTACCACATCATATATTTTACACCCAGTCCAAAGTATTACTCCGTAGTCAACTTCACTAAACGATAATTAAAAAAATAAAAATAAAAAATTAAACAGGATCTAAGATCATATATTTTACCCAGTCAACCAAATGCTTTTGAACATCATCACATCATCACGCTAGGCTAGTGCCAGGGCCCACGAGTGAGGTCATTCGACTTTGAAATGAACTTGTTACAATAAGCAAAATATCAAAAACGAAAAGACAGAGATCTAAACTATGGCCAGCAATAGATAGAGTCAAATAACCTACAGTACCTTTTATTTTAGATAAATTAAATGAATGAGCATCCGTTCAAGCTCTTCTGTTCTTTTTCTACTTTCACATCAGGGACTAATAAAATTGCTATTTGACTCTATCTATTGTCATTTCAAGAGCATGTCGCCTTTTGTATAAGGTTTGCAGATTCCAGCCTCTTAAATTACAATCTTTACTTTTCATCTTGCCGTAATCTGTAAATGACTTGTCCTGAAGTAGCCCTGATCTAAGATCTAAAAAATTGACACATTCACAAACATATCACAGATCTAAGATCTAAGAAATACACAAATTGACACATTCGCAAGTAAGACTGGTACCTTCGTTTTTTTTCATTTTTTTTTTCTTTTTTAGATCTTAGATCTGTGATGTGTTTGTAATGGTGAGTAGATCCGGTTTTTGATTTTTTTGTTGTTGGACCGAAAGATTTAGTTTATGGGTTTTGGTATAAAGATGTCGAGATCTTAGTTTTTTTGAAGTTATGGGTTTTATTCTTGATTTCTTGGCCGGATTTGTGGTGGTGGTGTTGATCATGGCCGGATCTGTGGTGGTGGTGATGATCGGAAAAAAGAGAGAGAAAGTGTGACAAGATCTGTGAGATGAGAAGAGTTAGAGATAAGTGAGGAGAGTTATTTTTATATAAATTATGGGTATTATGGTCTTTTAACATCTTTAATAATAAGACAAAATTGTACTTTATTATTAAATAAATGGACACTTGTCGCACATCTGATGGTGTCGCACATTCGCACATTCGCACATGACCACATTGGGAAGATACTTTATTTTTGTACCTCAAAGTGATCAATCTCTACCTTTTTGTCCCCTTTTGAGAATTAGCCCATAAATTTAATTTGCAACAAGTCAGTATTAATTATGATTGTTCCACTAAATGTACTTCGATCATACAGGTGAGAGATGCAATGCTAGCTATAGTTATCAAGTTGCTCGCCAACAGTGGCGGAGCTAGCCTGATTATCTTAGAAGGGCCAAAGTGTAAATCATGAAACTTAGGAGGGCCAATTCATTATTTTTCTATAAAATTTAAGGTTTATAATGTAAATTGTTTATTAGTAAATCATGGTATTTTATGTAAAGATGAAAAATATTAGGGGGGCCATAGCCCTCTCTAGTCATAATGAAGCTCCGCCCTTGCTCGCCAACAATTCATGAGAAATAAGATATTGTTTTAATCTCATATCCACAACTTCAGAAAATTAAACTACGTACATTGTTAAATCGATAGATCAAGATTAAATTATTTAATACTTGTTAGCCATTAAGACCTCGATATTGAGAAAGACATTAGAACTTGTACATGCTCGAACATAAAATATTTCAAAAGATTTTAAGAAATGATATATATATATGTCATTGTGAACGCATAACCCGAAAATGTAACATTTGTCACGATAATTATAATCCTTTGACGGCTACGTTACCATTTGGCCATGTTATGCTAAATGTTGAAATTTTACGTGTGGTAAAACGGTCTAATTGATTATTACAAATGAACATAAAGACTAGAGGCCGGCAAAATGTCCTTTTCAATGTCTGTACATTGTAGCTGTTTTTAACTTATGAATAAATAAAGTAATCTTCAATTAATTAATTATTGGTTATTTCTTTTATAGTTTTATGACTTTATCTAGTGTGTAATAAAAGTAATCTTCAAATAATATGGTTGGAGTAGCATGCACTCTTCCTTGTTCAAAAAAAAAAAAAAAAAAAAAAAAAAAAAAAAAAAAAAGCATGCACTCTTCCAACTTTACAACTTTCTTTTCACGTTTCATCACATGTAAGTATAACTACTACCTTTTATATTACAAAATTGAGTTATTCTTTTGTTACTTTTTTTTTTTTGACTTTTTATATAAATACTTGATCATTGTAGAGGTGAGCAAAACCGATTGACGATTAAAAACCAACACAAACCGACTCTGACCGACACAAACAGACTTATACTCAGGTTGAGACTCGGTTTGGGTTTTCCACGATGTCGGAACTCGGGTCGGTTCGAGACTCGGGATTAACCGAGAAAACACAAAGAAAACCACACAAATCGACCGGAACCGACTCCGACTGACACAAACCGACTCCGACTAACACAAACCGACCTAAACTCGGGTCGAGATTCGGTTAAGGTTTTCCAGGTTGTCAGTTTCGGGATGGGTCGAGATCTGAGACGGGTCGGTTTCGGCCCCGAAGCTCACCCCTAATTGTATGTATCTTTGCGACCTCAAAATAAAGGTTTAAAGTTAGTTAATGACATTGATAAT
Source organism: Chrysanthemum seticuspe (assembly GCA_019973895.1). Classification (NCBI taxonomy): domain Eukaryota; kingdom Viridiplantae; phylum Streptophyta; class Magnoliopsida; order Asterales; family Asteraceae; genus Chrysanthemum; species Chrysanthemum seticuspe. The sequence continues at coordinate 114,047,776 of BPTQ01000009.1, read as the reverse complement.
ATAAATACCAATAGTGTCAAATTGTCTATGCATATAGTTGTGTATCTATGTCTTCGCACTTTCATTCGTTTAGTTCTCTTTTCCATCGTACCTGGTCATCCGTTGATCAGTCGTTTTCTTGTATGTGGTCAAGTTTAGGCAGTTATCCTAGTTCTTACGCTAAGCTAATATAGGTTCAAGTTGATGGAAAACGTGGTTATAATTTAAAATTAAATAACAATTAAACAGACATTAATCAGTATTACAATGGAAGTATAAAATCTTTAAAACCTTTTTAATGCCAGTGGTCTAATTACGTGTGTATGACTAATCAAAATAAAACAACAACAATTGTGAACCTAGTGATTTGGAGAGGAGTACAACCACGGACAAGTAGATCAATAGTATGATTTAATTCACGACTAATCCACACTAACACTTAGAAAACTTCAGTAGAATGCTAGTGCTTGATCTTATAACATCACAAGAATGATGAGAATCAATATTTAACAAACACAAGTGTGTGTTTGTGTGTTGTGTGTGCTCGGCCGAAAACCAAAAAGAGTGGAAAGGGGAGGGGGTAGTTCAAAAACCCTATGTAAAAATAATGAGTGATAAAACCTTAATTCCTACTTAAAGTATTTATAATAGTCTTAAGGAATATCACTATATCTAAATAGATGATATACTTTATGTTGATCCAAAAGTTGGACGTTCCTTGTTTGGAGCTCTGGTTCCCGCACCAATTGAGAATCGTTGCTGGAGACCTGCGCACTAAGAGACAAAAGACACCGTTAGGCTTACCGTGGGATTGTCTCCCACGATTATCCTCCGGCGTGAGAGTAAGTAATCGGTTTAGGGTTCAAGGAGAATTAGGGTTTCAGATCGTACCTTAAACGAGGGATGTCATTCCCTTTATATACGCACGGAATCCTTGTTGGTTCCGTGTTCCTGTGACAATCCGTACTTTCAGGTCATTTCTCGACACCATTCATGTCTCATTATTTCAACATTTATAGTAAACTTGGTTTACTTGTTTCAAATTCGCGTAACCTTGGAGGTTTAGCGGCGAATTCATGATCATGACATCACGTACATTTCATATGGACTATGAGTAGTCTACATTTCATGGACATCATGTGCATCTCATTAGTTCATTCACGACATTTCATTTCATATTTTACGCATAAATTTTTATATTTTATAATATTTATCGCGTGAGTTATTATTTTGTATATTTAAACCGTTACTTTCAAAAATGATCCCGAGGTATTTTTAAACTTACATCTAGTTCATAAAAACTATATTTTTAGTTTTCCTAGCGTTTCAAATTTATTTCGTACATTAATCGTTAAAGTTTAATTATTACGTCGTTTTTCTTAAAAATTGTACGATAATTATTTTATCACCCAAATTTTACAAGGAATGTATTTTTACAATTTTTATCATCTCATTACATTCTATTTTGATTTACTAAAAACTTATTTGTACCAAAAAGCTACTACTATCTACACTTTCTTTACACTTTCTTACAAATTGCTACAAGTAATCACATAATACATTTAAAAAAAAAAAAAAAAAAAAAAAAAAAATATACATGGGAGGCAAGATCCCTAGAAACCGGCCACTAGGGGGTTAGCAATTAATATGGGTGAAAATTTTTCCTCTTTGATTGTTAATATCTATACTACAAGTTATCTCATCCATTTACTCATTTCATATTCATATCTTCAAGTCAAGTTAGAAAAGTCTCTCCTTTGTTTCTCTCCTTTCTTCAACCGGTCATCACATCAAGCTCAAGGGGATCAAAAAGTTTTGCAAAATCAAGTGTTTAACAACCTAGATTATATCCTTTATATGGTTTTGAAATAAAAACCAAGGATATTTAAGTTAATCCTTGTTACTTACACCTCTTCATTTTCACTAGTAAGCATGTTTTATTCATTTTCATGTTTCCTTGTCATTTTCATATGTTTCTTTTCATTTTTGGAGCTTATATGCATGATATGTGATTTATACCATTTATTTCATGATTTTAGAACTTATATATACTTATGGTCATCCTATAATTACTCCCATGGTATTCTTTGGTCTTGATGGTGATTAGGAACCCATGACACCCTAAGAAGGTGTATGGTAGGATTATATTAGTTTTGGAGTTGATTTGAAGGGATTAGAATAGGTTTTGTCCGAGAAAAACTATTTTCGATAACTATATTTTGATGTTCTGTCCTTAAATCGAATTTCTGGAAAAACCCACTGTTGGTACGACATTTTGGCCTTGGTATTTAGAAAATATACTTTAAAACGAATCCGTGGCCTTTTGAACGGATAAAAACGGAGTTATAACGAAGCCGTGGTGAATTTTTAAAGTTTGACGACGAAACGTACACTTTTCAGAAAATTCAGCTTTGCTGTTTTTAGTATTTTCGGGTCAAAAACGAGCCTTAAGCTTCACAAATTATTTCGACTTGTCAAAAATATATTAGTTTACTTCGATACGAAGCTAAGGACATATTTTACGTAGAAAACGGATTTAAAACGACAAATATATGCACGTTTTCATAAACTTGCCGTAACTATTATTTTCTGAAAAATTATATTATTTCTACGATTCAAGTATTTCATTAGCTGTAAGGGCTATGTTTGCGGTAGTTTTTAACCATGATGCGAAACTTTTTATAACGAAATGTCTTCTAGTAAAATCAAGTTCATCGGCCATATTTTCCAAAACAAAAAGCCGTTTGTCAAGCGGAGTCATAGTAAATTATTTACGGATGTTCAAACTTGGCCGAAACTTATTTTCTGCACACAATTAGCAAAAACCACCATCTTTAACCCTTGATATCTTTATGATCGAGACCTTTTGGACGAAAACTCCTGAACTGAAACTTTTAGATATCGATACAAACTTTCCAAAACCGTCGAGTTCGTTCTCTAACGATCGACGTACACCGTTTTACGACTACTTTTCCGGAGCCATTTTTGTTAATTTCATGATTTTTCCGACGACATTGTTTTGCGACGAAAAGTGGTAATTTCACCAAAAATCATTATAAAACCATTGTAGGATGACATTTTGACGTAAATACTTGAAAAGTGATTTTTGATTGGTCAAGACGTCAAACGAGTATTTTTCGACGACAAGTAATATTTTCAAAACTCGCAAATGGTATAAATGACATACGTAGTGCATGCATATCATAACATTACATTGCAACTCATTACATGTCATATCCTTCACAATAGGTCAAGATTAACGTATCACATTACATCTCGGTGTACTCACTTTTGTCTTCGCATCATTCCACCAAGTGAGTTCCATAGCCCCACTTTTCTTGTTTTAATGCTGTTATTAAACTCTTTGGGGGAGATACATGCTCAAACTGTTTTCATTTACTTTCACAAGTACTTTACATTTAAGGATTACTGTGAGTTCCATAGCCCCTGCTTTTACTTGTTTTCATAAATGTTTTGGGGGAGATACATGCTCATCATCTTTTATGACATTCATATCTATTTGCAAACTACATGCTTAACTGAACTTAATGTTTAGTCATATCTTACATTATAAATCATTGGACTGAATGTCTTGGGATTATCATTGGACTGAATGTCTTGGGATTATCATTGTGCTGAATGTCTTGGGATTATCATTGTGCTGAATGTCTTGGGATTATCATTGTGCTGAATGTCTTGGGATTATCATTGTGCTGAATGTCTTGGGATTATCATTGTGCTGAATGTCTTGGGATTATCATTGTGCTGAATGTCTTGGGATTATCATTGTGCTGAATGTCTTGGGATTATCATTGTGCTGAATGTCTGGGGATTATCATTGACTATACATATCTTGGCAATGGGTTGTGAACACACAGGTTGCAAGTTTTGTATGGGCGGGACTTGGAACTGAGTGGATTCACAATGCCTTTGCTGCATAAACGATTTCTAAAGGCTTTACATTTCAAAACAAACTCTATGAACTCACTCAACCTTTGTGTTGACACTTTTAGCATGTTTTATCTCAGGTATCTAAGGCATTCACTTCATGGCATGCATTTGGACACATCATGGAGTCGTGGTGACGACGCGTCTCACTTGGGTTTTACGTACTTTAAAACATCGTTTGAATTGTAACAAACTTATTTCCGCACAAGTTGATTTACATTTGGGACCTACTTTGTAAACTCTGATTATTTTATTAAATCAAGCGATGTATTTTCCAAACGACACTTTAGGTCGTTCAATATAACTGTGATTATGATGCTATGACAGTCAATCCCCAGGAATTCCATTCCGCTGCAAAACAGGTAAATTGGGGGTGTGACAGATTGGCATCAGAGCTTCAGTTATAGAGAACTAGGTTGCATCATTGACCCTAGACTATAACTACATCATCATAGCATCTCATCATTTCATCATAAGTGAATGTTCACTTTACATGCGGTTTTTACGTACATTTTCGGGTTATTCACTTTCATTTCACATCGATTGTCACATGGATGCCCTTGAATGCCCACCCCATTATCTTTTCCCCATACTCTAACGTGGAGAATTCCTTGTCATTCCCTATCACAATTTTTGTATCAGCTGATTCACCATCGATAACGACGAATGCCGAGATAAACTTTTAAATAGGGCGAAGTCGCTCTCACTCCTTTGTTTCACCACTAACATGTCGAGTTACACTTTATTCACACATTAAGTCTCTAAACCATCATACATTGAAGCACTTACAACACCTCATAACCTATCTTTTCGGAAACCGTCGATCATTTTGAAAAATAACCTCAAACTCATCGTTTCTTATCACATTTCTTTGAAGCGCTTATTATTAACATCGGATTTTGCTACGTCTCACATTTCCTCTTGTTTTGAAGAAGATATGGCACCGAAGAAAGCTACAGTTGAAATGACCCAAGCGGCTATTCAGAAGTTAGTGAATGATAGCATTGCTAATGCTCTAAGAGTTGAAAGGGAAACGGTGGCTGCTGCTGCTGCCGAGGCCGCGACTGCTGCTGTAGCCGCTAGGCTAGCTGCTGCTACTGGAAATGCCGGAGGATCCGGAGTTAAGAAATGTTCGTACAAGGATTTCAAAAGTGGTGAGCCCACGAAATTTAGAGGTACCGAGGGAGCTACAGCAATGGTTCGATGGTTTGAAAAATTGGAATCAGTGTTTTTGCTATGTAACTGTCCGGATGATAGTAAAGTTAAATTTGCTACGAGCACATTACTCGATGGAGCATTATCGTGGTGGAATTCTTATGCTCAACCGATTGGGATGGAGAATGCTTTCAAGCTTACTTGGGAGCAATTTAAGGGTTTGGTGACTAAGAAGTTTTGTCCACGTACGGAAATCAAAAAGTTGGAGACGGAGTTCTATGAATTAGTAACCATTGGGTACGATATTGACACTTACATTCGGAGATTCCAAGAATTGGCTGTGTTATGCCCGTCCATGGTTTCTGATAATGAGAAGTTGCTAGAGGCTTTCATCGGGGGACTTCCCGAAATTATTCAAGGCGATGTGACTTCTTCTGACCCGCAAACGATTGAGGAAGCTATTCGATTGACTCAAAAGCTCATGGCCCAGGTAGTAAAGAGAGGCAAGTACCCCAACACCAACCAAAACAACAACAACCCCAACAACTGCACCAACTACTACAATAACCAAAACAACAACAACAACGACGATAACCAAATCAACCACAACAAAAGAAAATGGGAAGACGACCAAGGAGGTTATAACAACAACAACCAAAACCGCAACACTAACCATCAACAACAACAGAAAAGAGGGCAAGAAACTGCAATGGTATATGTTGCTGCACCAATAGAAGGCAGAGGTTATGCTGGAACCTACTCACTATGTAATCGATGTAAGTATCATCACACGGGACTTTGTCCTGTTAAGTGCTACAAGTGTCAAAAACTAGGACACCATGCCAGGAATTGTAGAGGCAAGACCATAGTTACGTGCTTCGGATGTGGGGAGCAAGGACACTATCGAAGTCAATGTCCTCAAAACCAAGGTCAACAAGTCGAAGGTGCTCATGGGAATGTATATATGTTAGAAGGAGGAGGAGGAGCTCGTCAAGGTATCAACGACGCGGAAGACTGAAGAAGTTCGGAAACTAACAGTCTTGTTTTTCTTTATGTACCATGTTGTACTAAGTTTATGATTTCCATCGCATCCGAATCTTTATAACCTAAGATGTACTACTTTTGCTGAACCACTCGTTGTAAAATATTCTCATCTATCGTACTTTATTTTCTTTCCGATTTGTTATCATTTACGAGGATTTTAATTCTTTTTACTTTAACTATCATTTTAACGACACTTCTCCATGTCTTCTCTTCTTGATGTTCATCACAATTTTAACATCAGTTGACTCAACACCAAACAACATATGAGTCGATTAGTCCAAGCATTGCATAGTTACTCCTAAATTATACATAGCCTGATCACCTATGTCTAATTCAGGAAGAATCATGCAATGAAGGGAGTAGTAGGCTTATATGTGTAAGCAATTCCGTAATCGAGCCAAATTTTCAAAAGATTTTCTTCAAACCACTTGTTTCCAGTTTGATCCGCGTGACAGTTCTTGTTTGATGAGTTGCAAAGATCGAGCTAGAAACAAGTTGTTACCTAAACCGATTTAGCCTAATCGTATGACAGTTCTTGTTTGATGAGTTGTGGGATTAAGTAAAAATCGGTTACCAAAAAGTCTTTTGAGGATTTTGCTCGGGAATGGGAAAGTTTGCCACATCAAACCCTAAACCCGTTAGACCTAACAACGACTGAATTCAGGGACTGAATTCCTTTTTGGATGGGCGAATGTGACAATCCGTACTTTCAGGTCATTTCTCGACACCATTCATGTCTCATTATTTCAACATTTATAGTAAACTTGGTTTACTTGTTTCAAATTCGCGTAACCTTGGAGGTTTAGCGGCGAATTCATGATCATGACATCACGTACATTTCATATGGACTATGAGTAGTCTACATTTCATGGACATCATGTGCATCTCATTAGTTCATTCACGACATTTCATTTCATATTTTACGCATAAATTTTTATATTTTATAATATTTATCGCGTGAGTTATTATTTTGTATATTTAAACCGTTACTTTCAAAAATGATCCCGAGGTATTTTTAAACTTACATCTAGTTCATAAAAACTATATTTTTAGTTTTCCTAGCGTTTCAAATTTATTTCGTACATTAATCGTTAAAGTTTAATTATTACGTCGTTTTTCTTAAAAATTGTACGATAATTATTTTATCACCCAAATTTTACAATGAATGTATTTTTACAATTTTTATCATCTCATTACATTCTATTTTGATTTACTAAAAACTTATTTGTACCAAAAAGCTACTACTATCTACACTTTCTTTACACTTTCTTACAAATTGCTACAAGTAATCACATAATACATTTTAAAAAAAAAAAAAAAAAAAAAAAAATATACATGGGAGGCAAGATCCCTAGAAACCGGCCACTAGGGGGTTAGCAATTAATATGGGTGAAAATTTTTCCTCTTTGATTGTTAATATCTATACTACAAGTTATCTCATCCATTTACTCATTTCATATTCATATCTTCAAGTCAAGTTAGAAAAGTCTCTCCTTTGTTTCTCTCCTTTCTTCAACCGGTCATCACATCAAGCTCAAGGGGATCAAAAAGTTTTGCAAAATCAAGTGTTTAACAACCTAGATTATATCCTTTATATGGTTTTGAAATAAAAACCAAGGATATTTAAGTTAATCCTTGTTACTTACACCTCTTCATTTTCACTAGTAAGCATGTTTTATTCATTTTCATGTTTCCTTGTCATTTTCATATGTTTCTTTTCATTTTTGGAGCTTATATGCATGATATGTGATTTATACCATTTATTTCATGATTTTAGAACTTATATATACTTATGGTCATCCTATAATTACTCCCATGGTATTCTTTGGTCTTGATGGTGATTAGGAACCCATGACACCCTAAGAAGGTGTATGGTAGGATTATATTAGTTTTGGAGTTGATTTGAAGGGATTAGAATAGGTTTTGTCCGAGAAAAACTATTTTCGATAACTATATTTTGATGTTCTGTCCTTAAATCGAATTTCTGGAAAAACCCACTGTTGGTACGACATTTTGGCCTTGGTATTTAGAAAATATACTTTAAAACGAATCCGTGGCCTTTTGAACGGATAAAAACGGAGTTATAACGAAGCCGTGGTGAATTTTTAAAGTTTGACGACGAAACGTACACTTTTCAGAAAATTCAGCTTTGCTGTTTTTAGTATTTTCGGGTCAAAAACGAGCCTTAAGCTTCACAAATTATTTCGACTTGTCAAAAATATATTAGTTTACTTCGATACGAAGCTAAGGACATATTTTACGTAGAAAACGGATTTAAAACGACAAATATATGCACGTTTTCATAAACTTGCCGTAACTATTATTTTCTGAAAAATTATATTATTTCTACGATTCAAGTATTTCATTAGCTGTAAGGGCTATGTTTGCGGTAGTTTTTAACCATGATGCGAAACTTTTTATAACGAAATGTCTTCTAGTAAAATCAAGTTCATCGGCCATATTTTCCAAAACAAAAAGCCGTTTGTCAAGCGGAGTCATAGTAAATTATTTACGGATGTTCAAACTTGGCCGAAACTTATTTTCTGCACACAATTAGCAAAAACCACCATCTTTAACCCTTGATATCTTTATGATCGAGACCTTTTGGACGAAAACTCCTGAACTGAAACTTTTAGATATCGATACAAACTTTCCAAAACCGTCGAGTTCGTTCTCTAACGATCGACGTACACCGTTTTACGACTACTTTTCCGGAGCCATTTTTGTTAATTTCATGATTTTTCCGACGACATTGTTTTGCGACGAAAAGTGGTAATTTCACCAAAAATCATTATAAAACCATTGTAGGATGACATTTTGACGTAAATACTTGAAAAGTGATTTTTGATTGGTCAAGACGTCAAACGAGTATTTTTCGACGACAAGTAATATTTTCAAAACTCGCAAATGGTATAAATGACATACGTAGTGCATGCATATCATAACATTACATTGCAACTCATTACATGTCATATCCTTCACAATAGGTCAAGATTAACGTATCACATTACATCTCGGTGTACTCACTTTTGTCTTCGCATCATTCCACCAAGTGAGTTCCATAGCCCCACTTTTCTTGTTTTAATGCTGTTATTAAACTCTTTGGGGGAGATACATGCTCAAACTGTTTTCATTTACTTTCACAAGTACTTTACATTTAAGGATTACTGTGAGTTCCATAGCCCCTGCTTTTACTTGTTTTCATAAATGTTTTGGGGGAGATACATGCTCATCATCTTTTATGACATTCATATCTATTTGCAAACTACATGCTTAACTGAACTTAATGTTTAGTCATATCTTACATTATAAATCATTGGACTGAATGTCTTGGGATTATCATTGGACTGAATGTCTTGGGATTATCATTGTGCTGAATGTCTTGGGATTATCATTGTGCTGAATGTCTTGGGATTATCATTGTGCTGAATGTCTTGGGATTATCATTGTGCTGAATGTCTTGGGATTATCATTGTGCTGAATGTCTTGGGATTATCATTGTGCTGAATGTCTTGGGATTATCATTGTGCTGAATGTCTTGGGATTATCATTGTGCTGAATGTCTTGGGATTATCATTGTGCTGAATGTCTTGGGATTATCATTGTGCTGAATGTCTGGGGATTATCATTGACTATACATATCTTGGCAATGGGTTGTGAACACACAGGTTGCAAGTTTTGTATGGGCGGGACTTGGAACTGAGTGGATTCACAATGCCTTTGCTGCATAAACGATTTCTAAAGGCTTTACATTTCAAAACAAACTCTATGAACTCACTCAACCTTTGTGTTGACACTTTTAGCATGTTTTATCTCAGGTATCTAAGGCATTCACTTCATGGCATGCATTTGGACACATCATGGAGTCGTGGTGACGACGCGTCTCACTTGGGTTTTACGTACTTTAAAACATCGTTTGAATTGTAACAAACTTATTTCCGCACAAGTTGATTTACATTTGGGACCTACTTTGTAAACTCTGATTATTTTATTAAATCAAGCGATGTATTTTCCAAACGACACTTTAGGTCGTTCAATATAACTGTGATTATGATGCTATGACAGTCAATCCCCAGGAATTCCATTCCGCTGCAAAACAGGTAAATTGGGGGTGTGACAGTTCCTCAACCTTCGGCGTATCCCGCCTTAATCGGTTGGGGATGATTATCTTCCTATTTAGAAGATATCGGATATCTATTCCATCAATAGATTCGGGTTTGGGCCTTCATGAGCCCAAACGTCTAGTTGGCTTAGCCCCGTTCGTATCGGGCCAAGTTAGTATTGGACTTTAGTCGGGTCCGAGACCCGGATATAGACTATACGTCATCATGTCCCCCCAGTCTAGTATGCGCAGTGCGTCACTACGGATGCTAGACTAATTACCGTAGTCCATGAAAAATAAACAAAGCGTAGCAAAGAAGCTAAAGAAATATCCTCTTGATACATTGTATCTAGCCGTAATAAAGAAAAACGGGCACCTCGTAAATCGGGGGAAAGGTTACTGCACCCGTGTCCCATCAAACAATCCCAACCACATAATTAGGGTTAGTGGGATCCACGTGTCGATCATCGCGTGGAGGAAGAAGATTATATAACCCCTTCATTTCATTTTCACCGTTTCTACACATAGTAAAAAAAAAACGCTGTCCGCCATTATCATAGCTTCAAACACTTCCAAGCCTTCATACCGAAATATCCCCTAGGTAACTGCGCCTGCGCCTTTGTTTTTTATTATAAACAATACCATGGTTAAGGAGTTATCGGATTTTACGTCAGACATAACGGAGGAGGAGCTTCGACAGTTTGCATCTGATTATTATATCCCCAGCGCAGTACATCCGGAAGTTCCGGCTGCGAATGCGTCGATAGCGGATTTCCCTGATGGGAAGATTGGGGTATACACGCGATTCTTTGAATTCGCAAATCAGCGCATACCCCTATCGTTATTCTTAAGTGATGTATTGAATTATTACCGCATTCACTTGTCCCAGCTGCACTGTATAGGTGCGGCAAAACTAATTAATTTCGAGGTGAACTGCCACTTATTGGCCATTAACCCCACAATCTACCTGTTCCGGGCGTTTTACCACACCACGTGGTCAAACGGGTGGGTTTCCTTCGCGAAGCGCCCTGGGTCACTCCAATGTTATACGGAAAAGTTAGACGCGCTCAGAAATTGGAGGGAAACCTTTTTCTGGATTGACGACGCATGCTTTCCGTCTCATTTTGATTTTTACTCTAAGGGGACACTGCCAAAGGATGAGCGCCCCCTCCCTGGATCATATAATGCGGAGGATGCGGAAACAATAAATGCGAACCGCATCCCTATAAGCTCCTACCCCGAGGAGTTCTTGGTGCATATTGGCCTGAGCCGCAACTATTTTGGCAGCTCAGAAGAAGTTCCTATCTTCTTAGGCGCCGATGGTCAGGGTGGGTGCTCATGCTTTCGTACCCCGTTGAATTACATTACTGTAAGTTATTCACTGTTTGTTCTTCGTACTTGTCGTGAACTGTATGTATTTCTTTGTTGTTGCGCAGAGATGGACCTGTTCAGCGTTGTGCAACTGACGAAGCCAATCGAAGTAAAGGTGGGAACCCGGCCACTGAAAGAGGGAGAAGAGCCCGTGCTTGTTGCAGCGGCAGGGCGTACCCTAGTGTTGGACCTAGGCGAGGCGGGGGAAAGTTCATCCGTTGCGCTACAAGCAACACCTTTACAGAGTGTGCCCAGTTCGACAGTCCCTTCATCTCCAGTGCAACCTGCGCCCGTAGCGGCGGAGCATATGGAGGAAGTGGAAGAGGAAGAAGAAAGTCAAGGATTGGAGCGCAAAAGGAAGCGCAGTGGCGATGGTGCTGCCACCTCTCGGAAGAAGCGCCCGGTGGTGTTTAGTGTGGAGTCATCCTCTAGTGATGTGCATACTTATCTGTTTGTCTTTGCGTAAAAGAAGTATTCGTTGTTACCTGTATATGCAAGTGTGAATAATACAAGAAATCCATAATCATGTATGAAGATCCTAAGATACTAAAAAAAATTGTCAAGTATCATCATAATCGTGTATGTTAATGATATGCAGCGTACTGTAAATACCAAATTAAGGAATCAAGTGTCTTGGTTCCAAAGTTGTTAAACGTGCACATGTGCGTTGTTGCGCATCCGTCGTGGGGTGCGCACAAAGCTTATTCCAACGTCTTGAGAACAAGGTGTTTAACAAGGATACGTGATCCGGCGTTGATGGGTTTGCAACCCTCTTACTCAACAAGTTGTTTATTAGGTTAACTTATCATTTTACCATCGTTGGTTTATGTATTGCATGCACGCCATGTAGGCAAAAATAAAAAAGTTGTTAAGACATACAATATATGGAAGTAACAAATTGAAATGTGTCACGGAGTTAGCTAGAAACCGCAACGCTTTATTAATACTTGCAAGTGTTTTTGAGAAAATAAGACATAATACTAAGGAAATAAAATAAAAAAAAGAAATACATAGTTGTCTATTGAGTACTCTAGTAAAATGCCTGAGCGTCTGTGCGCTTGGCCGTAGCCATTCCTATAGGTAGCATCTCTTGAGGTTGCAGATGTTCCATGTGCGTGGCAATTCACGACCATCCAAGCCCCGTAGCTTGTACGCGCCTGTTCCTAGTGCTTCAGTAACCTCATAGGGTCCCTCCCACTTCGGTCCAAGCTTACCTGTGTCTTCTGCGTGGCTTGCATCATTAGCGCGATAGACGAAGTCACCTGGTCTGAATGAGACACCTCTCACCTTAGCATCATAGTATCCCTTCATTCTTGACTTCGATTTTTCTTCACGTATAGCTGCGCGTTCACGCCTTTCTTCCAGCAGATCTAGGTCAATACGTCGATCGTCGTCATTAGTTGCCACATTTATTTCAGCAGTGCGGATGGTTGGCATACCGATCTCGGCTGGTATGACGGCTTCTGTCCCGTAGACTAGAGAAAAGGAAGTATCTCCTGTGCTGGTTTTGATTGAGGTGCGATGCGCCCACAAAACATGTGATAGCTCTTCCACCCATCTCCCTTTGTGCTTGTCCAGGCGTGTTTTAATTCCTTCGCCTAAGCTTCGATTCGCCCGTTCCACTAGGCCGTTGGTTTGTGGGTGTTTAACTGACGCGAAGTGCTGTGTGATGCTTAGCTTCTCGCACCAGTCCTTGAAGGGGTTGTCACAGAATTGTTTCCCGTTATCTGAGATGATTTCCCAAGGAAGACCAAAACGGCATACAATGTTATCCCATACGAAGCGCTTCACCTGGTTGCCAGTGATTGTTACCACCGCCTTTGCTTCGATCCACTTGGTGAAGTAGTCTATGGCGACTATGAGGAATTTTAATCCCCCAGCTGCGACAGGAAAAGGTCCTGCGATGTCAATACCCCACTTGTAGAATGGCCATGGTGATGTTATTGGTGTTAGCTCATGCTGTGGTTGGCGCGGGACGGGCCTATGCACTTGGCAATCGTTACACTTCCTTATTAAGTCCCGCGCATCACGGTGCATGGTAGGCCAGTAGTATCCTGATCTCATGGCGCGTGCCACAACGGATCGTGGTCCTGAGTGCATACTGCATGAACCTTCATGGATCTCTCGCAACACATAATTCACCTGTAAAGGGCCTACACAGTGGAGCCATGGTTGCAGGAAGGAGCGTCGGTACAGTATGTTGTCTCGGATTTCAAATCTCTGCGTTGTGCGCCGTATCCTGCGAGCTTCCTTCTGCTCCTGGGGTAACATTCCTTTGTTTAGGAAATCCGTTATTGGTGTCATCCATTTAGGCTCTTCCTCCTCTATGATCGTGGAGACTTCCATCTCTGAGATTGACTTGCTTTTTAGTGTTTCCACTAGAACTTGCTTTGATAGGTGTGCAAAGCTTGTCGAGGCAATCTTGCTTAGTGCATCTGCCTTGCGGTTTTCCCCTCTAGGAACCTGCTTGATGGTGAACCTGTCAAAACCTTTGATCAGTGTCTTGGTCTTGTCGAGATACTGGATCATATTGACTTCCTTAGCCACGTATTCGCCCAACACGTGGTTGGCCACTAGCCGGGAATCCACGTTTGCTTCTAGGTTATGTACACCCATTCGAGCTGCAATGCGTAGTCCAGCAAGTAGAGCTTCGTACTCTGCCTCGTTGTTTGTCGCTGTAAATTCAAAGCGCAGTGCGTAAGTGAATTCCATTCCCTCTGGATTTGTAAGGATAAGGCCTGCTCCTGAACCATCAATGCATGAGGATCCATCTGTAAACAAGATCCATGGATTATGTTGTTCCGTCTTATTTGGTGTGGGTACCTCGTCGGTGTCTGGCTTTTCGATGATGAAGTTTGCCAGAATCTGTCCTTTGATTGCCGTGCGTGGTCTGTAAGAGATGTTGTGTTCGCCCAGCAATACACTCCACTTCTGGAGTCGGCCTGATGCATCAGGTTTAGAGATAATCTTCTTGATTGGTTGATCGGTGATTACTGCAATCGGGTGCGCCTGGAAATACCTGCGTAGCCGTTTAGCAGCAAACACCAATGTTAATACAAATAAGCCGTAAAAACGTTTATTTATATTTTACGATCTTCTAATGTTTTGTCGATAACAAAAGTAAGATCATTTTAAGGAAACAAATAAAACACGTAAATGGTTTGAACTAATAGTTTTATAACACACTTATGCTTTCACATAAAACACTAAAACTAGTATAAGTGATTTTATGACTTAGATACATATGTACAACAACTAGTGTTTACATATTGGGTTAAACATATACTTAAACTAAGTATACCAAAATGGGTAAAAACTAAGTGTATGCTAAATTGGGTAAATACAAGTATATACAAAAAGGTTAAATACTAGCAAATGGTTTTGACCCATAACCCATGGTTTTATATATACCACTTACACAAGTTCAATGTATCCTTAAGGTACATTGTATCTAGATAGAAAACCATGGATCAACCCATAACCCATGACCCATGACCCATAACCCAAAATACCCATGGGCAAAGAGGAGCGGACCACGGATCCTTAGCTTTGTGCTAGACGGATCCCAGACGGATCCCAAGTGGAAGGGATCCGTGGGATCCGGGGAAACAGTAGGTTTTTCCTCTATAAATAGTGAGCCATTTCTTCATTATATCTTACCTCTATCTAACATACTTTCTCCCCTGAGTTAAATCTCACTAACCATAGATCCAAGAGATCTATGATTGTAGTTTTGTTTTTGTGTGATCTTTTAGGTTCCTCTTAAAGGGAAGATCACCACCTTTGAAGTCGAGCAAGCTCAAGTCCATGAGTTGCCAAGCTTCCTCATCATCAAGGCTATTGAAGTCCTCTTGTTGATGATCCCTTTCTTTCTTCAAAGAAGCGTAGTGTTAAAGACATTAGTGAAAGATGTCTCAAGTATCAAAACGAAGATATTAGTGAAGGGTATCTATCGTCTATAGGATAAGCACTTGTGGTAGGTGTTTAGAAGTCAAGACAAGAAGCATTAGTGAAAGGTGCTTAGAAGTGAAGACACAAGACATTAGTGAAAGGTGTCTTGTAGATCTAATAAAAGACATTAGTGAAAGGTGTCTTGTAGATCTAATCAAAGGCATTAGTGAAAGGTGCCTTAGATGTACATTCGATATGGTGTGTTTCGATGTACTAGATAGACTAGCAATAGATCCAAGGACATTGATGTCCTTGATGATGTTGTAAAGGAGTAGATCTCCTTTGGGATTAGTCGTTGGTGTAGTGTGGTAGTAGTTCCTCCATTGCAATGGAACTAGGTACTTAGCCTAGTACCTAATAAAGGGTAGGCGACGTTGTGAAGGTGTAGTTCACCTAAGGTGTGAAAGAACTCGGTGGTTAGCCTAGCACCGTATAAAGGGTAGGCGACGTTGTGTTAGGTGTGGTTCGCCTTGGTGTGAAAGAACTCGGTATCTAGCTTTATACCGGAAAAAGTGTAAGCGACGTTGTGAAGGCTTCTCCGCCATAAGGAGATTGGTGTAGTGATTACAAACTCTCGAGTAGGTGACTCGGGGAGTGGAGTAGGGCAAGGAAGGTGTCCTTGTAGCCGAACCACTATAAATACTCGCGTTGTGGTTTTGTGCTTCTTACTTTTCTCTTTTCATTACATATCTTTATATGCTTGGTTATCAACATCCAACACACACAACCAAATAGATTGACATAAGTCGATCTAAATAGTTTAAAAGGAAGTTTTAATTGGTAAAACTATTCAACCCCCCCTTCTAGTTTTCCACAATTGGTATCAGAGCTTCGTTACCAAGTTTCTTGAAGTATATTGTACTTTAAAAACTTGATACGATCCATAGTTAATTGAAAACTACAAAGAAGGTTTTTCATAAAAACAAACACCATGTTTTTCAAAAACTATATGTTTGGATGTTGAGTTGATAACAACATTTTTTATATATATATTTTTTAATTGCACTAATCTTCCTTGTGATATTGATTAGTCAAAGCCCATACCCACCAAGCTTTAGGAGTTGCTTGGTAACAAGAATACCTTCCTTAAGAAGGTATCTTAGACGCAAAGGAGCGGGAATCGTCTAAGTGACATTTGTCATTTGTAAAAGATATTCCTAAGTGCATTCGAGGTATGACTTTCTACTTATATCTAAATGATACTTGTTTAGTATATAAGTGTTATTTGCTAGGATTTTATTTGAGTAGATTTTTGTGTTTACACATGATTTACATGTAGCTTCGTTAGGAAGCTTGTTTCTTACATACGTGTTATTTTTCTCGACTATAGTCATAGTATGTTGAGCTTATGCTTTATTTCTTCTAATAAAACAAAAACACGAATTTCAAAAATTCCTCCTTCCCTATTAATAAACCCACTCGACGCCCACTTCTTCAATCCTCACCTTTTCAAATTTTCCAATTTCAAAAATTTCCTCTCATTCAAAAACTTCATCTTCCCCCTCATTCCATCTCTTCCTAAACCAAGAAGATCCATCATCAACATGGTTTACATCGCACTCGTGCTCATCGCCCTAACACTCATCGCACTTGTGTTCCCTATGATGAAGTTCACATACGGAGACATTTACTTTGTGTTGTTAATCTATATTGGGGTCATTTACCCAATCCTTTGTATCATCCTTAGCATTGAAATGCAATATTATTGATTATCTATTTTATCTAGGATGTTTGTGTTATTATGTGTGTTTCATTTCTTTTGATCTATATGTGTTATATTCTTTCATGATACATTAGATGTCAAGTATGCATGCTAAAAGAAAATATAGGATAAAACATACTTCATGGTACAATAACCATAAAACCTATGTTTTTATTAAAACTGGTTCTGTTACTACAGATCCACGGATCCCGGAAGTTACACTAGCCGGATCCCTTTTGAAAAGGAACCGTGGGATCCGTCCTACTGGAAAACAGTTTTCATGCAAGATTAAAAACCACTATCTTTCTAAAAATAATAATCCACTAGAGCTTCAAAACCATGAGTTAGCTAAATACTAATTGTTAATAGATTATCTAGTAAAAACGTTAGATTATTATAGGTTGACCATAAACGTCTTCCCTTATTAACCCATCACTTCTATAGGTTCAACTATGACGCATGAATACGAGTTTGATTTTTCACTCACTAGCGTCTACACCCCGAACATTTCCCTTGAGCCCAACACACCTGGCAATCATGTCCGTGGGTTCAATAATCTCGAAAACCGTCACTTCCATGAAGGACGTATTGTAGACACCTCTCTACAATTCGAAGAAGGTATCAATACCTCCTTCCGAGCCATAGGACTAGAATGTCTTCTTGAAATCAACGAGAAGATATGTCCAAGGTTCATAATGGAATTCTTCCGTCAAGTGGAACTCGTTCGTAACGAGGATCGCTCTCTATCTCTTTGGTTTTATATCAAAAACCAAAAATTCACTCTACGCCTTGGGTATTTTGCTCACATCCTCCGAATTCCAAACCATGGACAATGTGCCTTCACCGAAGATTGGTCTCTTGATTCTCTCTTTAATTTTCGTGAAGAAAATAGTCCATATTGTTCACACATACCCTCTCCGGAAGAATTAACACGCATGATATGCAAACCTCGACCATATTACTCCAATGCAAACATTATCCATACACGGGATATCCGAGAAGAGTATAAGCCTGCTGCTCTTATTCTACGTGAAAATGTTTGGAGTCTTAGGGGAAATCGAGATATTCTTCCTGCTTGTTGTGCTCACATGTTGTACTGTTTGCTAACACAACAACCATACAATCTCGCCTACTTCTTCGCAAGGCGAATTGCAAATCTTCAAGGCTCCAAGAATAAACTCATCCCTTATGGAATGTTCTTGACACGCCTATATCACAATGTTATGCACTTCCATCCTCAATTTCAAAGTCCGTTGTACGTACTTGTGAACAAGATGATGGAACCGCTAAACATATCTCTCATGAAGACTTTCTTCATTCATGATTCCACCAATACCCATCAATCACATAATGATCCTCCTAGTGAAGACACTCAAGGAACCTAGAATAGTCAAATAGGATCAATTCTACTCTACTCATTAGTTATCAATGTAGTCCTATCTCTTTCATGAAATAAACACATCTTACATTTGATATCCTAGTTTTAGAACTCCTTTAAACAAAGCTTGGAATATAATGCACTGTCATGATCATTGCATACCTTTAGTAAAGGTTCTGTCTAGCAGATAGACGAATCCCAAATGTTGTACTAAACGGATCCCTACATCTAGGGAACCGTGGGATCCGGCAAAACAGAAAATGCAATTGCAAGCATTATATGTCAAACACATCCCTTAGAACACCTCACACTAAGCTAAACATAGTGTCTTAAGATTGATTAAGACTTTATCAAGATAGGTTGACCTTTCCTACTCTTTCCAACCCACATAGATCACATTCTAAGGCTTTGTTAGATCTACCATTTCAATTCATCACTCTTCCGCTCCCAAAACTCACACTTTATGATCTCTCACAACTAGGATTGGAAGTTCTTCGATTGTAACAATTTTGATCATGAATCAATCACACTTGATCAATGTTGATCAAATCCTAGTTTTTCTCATCTCATAACCATTAGGATATTTTCCAAAACATAATCCTAAGACACAACCTGATCTCTAGGATCATTTAGTCTCATTTAACTTCAATTGACATCTTTAATGTCATCCTTGCTCATCCATTGGTACTTGTTGAAAGTTCCAAATCCTTCCATTAATAACAATCATTAGCTACACCTGTAACACCCCAACCCGACAAGGGTAGAAGTGTCACATTCTGGTGTCATGTCATAACATACAATTAAAATATTTACAAACGGAAACCTTAAAAATGAAGTATCAAGTCATTTAAACAATGATTTACAAGGAAAATTACAAAACCCAAAACTTCTAAGATAAAATGAAATCTCAAAACAAAAGCCCGCCAAAATAAGTCCAAACAATAAGGTAACTAGGGTTAGTCCACTCAGATAATCCACCTCTCAGCCCAATCAAAGCCCATCTTCAAACCTAAAACCTGCCGCAGGAAAAAAAATGCGGCTGAGCTTAAAAAGCCCAGTGAACAGATATAACAAAACGGAAGCTAAATAAAATCTGAAATGCGAAATGAAACAAAGGAAACGGATAACAAAGTCGCAATGGAAATGAGGACAATGAGTCAATGAGGATCCTGCAGAACACAATTATACAGATATCCAAAGCACATATAACAAGGAGAACGAAGCAAAGCAAAGTATCATGACAAGCATACAAGCACATACAAACCAGGCATACAAGTACTGAAACATAAGCAAGCATAGCAGACGTCATATCCACACAACATATACCGCATACAATCAATTCAGGAAATCAGAAGACATACAAGCCAAACAGATATCTACAGGAAAGTGGAAGCAATTAATTAATAAGTGAGCATGGCAATTCACACAGGTCAAAACCCTTAGTTGAAAACATAACCAGTATCATAACAGCGGAAGTACTAACATCCGTCAACACATGGCAGTCACACGTAATAAGTAGGAATACAGTATAAAGATATAATTAAATGAATTAAAGACATAGCAGGGCAACTAAACAAATTAACAAGCCAGACGTCACAAGCTGAACCATTTACCCAATCAAACCGTAGCATAAGCTGAAATGCAAACATGGCAGGTCAACAACAAGCAGACAAGGAAACTATCAGATAATCATAGTCCACGAAATTATCTGAACAAGTACTCACAATAAACAGACAAAACTATCGATTACACATAGCATGGTCACCAGACAATTCAGAGGGTCACATAACAGTGAGATCACATATCATCAGTTGAAAACAGGTAACTCAGATAACCACATATTAATCACATCATAGCAGGATAATCAGTAGTCACATAAAACATGAATAGCATAATCAAATTCAATAAGCATATAATAACCCAGTACGTGAATGGAACGATAATCGGAATTAACGGAATGAGAGTGTGACAGATCAAAGCAATGGAATATATATATATCTTGGTAGTAGAGTGAGTCATATAAGGGTACACAGAATATGGTGTGTTGGGGAATGTAGAAGGTACAATATAGGTATATCAAAAGTGTAAGGGTTGTCAGAAATCTACCCGAACCCGGAACATATCATATCATATCATATCACAAGTAGCCATTGTATTCGGAGGGGTGACCTCAGAATACCATACATAATAGGAGGGGAGACCTCAGTAACAAATGGAGTAGCTAGCTCCCAGAATTTGTGAAGACGCGGATTGCACCCGACATCATTCACCATATATATCTCCAAACAGATCAAATCCCTCGAAACATATCATATCTAGGATGCATCCATACGCCCCCCGGAACATACCATAGTGGCCAAATCATATACATATAGTGAGCTCATAATCATATCATATCATAATGGGGGACGGTGTGTATCATCACTCGTACACACTGGAGTCATGCCATTGGTGCATCAATGACACGGTCATGTTACCTTCATGACTAGGAACACATATTTGGCTCGGGTATCAAACTGAAGGGTCAAAGCATAATCATATCATATCATAAGGGTTCACATCAAAGTTCATATCAAAGTTCATATCAGAATTCATAATCAGAGGTTCATAATCAGATGGTTCATAATCAGGAGTTCATAATCAGGAGTTCATAATCAGGAGTTCATAATCATAACAAACTAATATCATAGCGAATAGAATCATATCAAAGGATTAAGTCGGAATCATATCAAAAGGATCATATCATAAGGAAATCATAGCAAAGGGATATCATAAGTGAAGTAAAGTCAAGGATCGAAAAGTCAGGAGAAATCCCTACTGAAAAAGGATAGAATATCTGTACCTCAAACCGTAAAGCAATTCACCAGAAACAAAGATACTCCTTCCTCCGCGGATCTACACGAATAATGGTCGCTTAATATTTAAAAAGCTATTTCATAATTTTAGTTCTCATAGTTGTTCATATTTAATAACTTTTCATATTTAATAGGTACCTTTAATACTTTAGGGTTATAATTGATTATTAATCAAAGTTAGGTTTTCCAAATGATAACAAATTAACTTCAAAGGTTTAATATGACAATTATCATAGTATAGGGTTTGCATGCGACAATTCATAAAATCCTAGGATTGAAAATGTAAGTAACTTAAATATTTAATATCATTCAATCTCTCTCTCTTTTTTTTTTAGTGTTCAACTTATATATTCAGGTTCAATTTTAACGCTCTACAATTTATTTCCATATGTCCGTTCGACCCATCTTCATGCTCGCTCGCGGTTCAAACGACTAATCGACACAACTAAGGAAACACCCGTAACTACTAACCCCCGACTCGACTTCACCAACACACGTTAAACACCTCGTAAAACTTACCCATCAAACCCGCAATCGCCCTCAAACTTACCCATTTTCAGAATTGATTTCACATACACTTTTACATATTAATTCGTTTAATACTGGTTTTACATGCATGCTTCTAGCCACCCCCACGTTGACCTGTTGTTATACACACACACGAATACATTTTATTTCAACCAATACCCACATTGTTTGTCCTTTAGAAGCATTTAGTACACATTATACAAATCTCTAGTGTGATATCCCAACATGTTGAGGCACCCCTTTCCATAACAGAATTATGCACGCCCCATGAAATAACAAAACTAAATTCTAGATCAATGCTCCTATCGACATTAATACTATTTTAATACCATTTGATATATGCACATGATTTGCCTTCATCAAGGCATGATAATTACAAAAGAAAATACACTTCGAGAGGCTTACAAATCAGCTTCAAGGACTAGTTTTAAACACCTTTTCATTTGACATACATGGGTTGTATTCATGATTTTATGTAGTCCATATACTTGATTATTCATTGTCTCGTTTTACCATTTAAGTGACATGATATAAATGTACAAAAACATACGCAAGGTGGAGTACACCCACGACCAGGTTCAGGAAGCAAAGATGCAAGACGGAGGTCATGATGATTACCTTTGTAGCGTGACAATAGACGGAACTAGAGACCAAGAATAGAGACCACGACCTGGTCCACCAAACCCTTCGACAGAAGCAACACAAAACAGCCAACATCCACGACCAAACCAAGCCTAATCCTACGAGCAAGGACCACGATCACAGCAGCTACGAATTCCTTTAGACACCTTGCAAAGCTTCCTTGATACCTTCTTGTTTGTCGACAGAAAATTAATGGAGAAGAAGGGTTTATTTCTTTTCTTTTGCCGTCATTTTTAGTTTAGGAAAATAGGGTTTGTGGGTTTTTTATTTTGGAAGAAGATTAGGTAATATTTCAAATGAGGATAAATGGGAATTAGGAAGGTAATTAAGGGGAGTAAATGGGTGTTAAATGAGGCGTATTATTGGGGGTTAATGCGTTTCTTCATAGCTGATTTGGAGGAATATTAAAGACCAATTCACATTTTATTTTCTTGCCAATAATTACTTGTGTCACACTTTATTTTTAATGTCTAGTATGTAATATTTATAAATTAAGTATTCCATGTAGTTAATGAGCTTGATTTATTTACAAATTATTATGACGAGGGACATTATGGTCATTATACGCATTTACGAATTTAGGGTTTTACAACACCACTCATTGCCTTCAAACACTTAAGCACCCCTTCATTTAAAACACTTAGGAGAACTGAAACACTCAAGATGATGCAGGTCTAGGATCTTAGAAACATCATTTCCACTCTTTCATAAACTGCAGAACGCCGGATCCCTAGAACTAGCCTAGACGGATCCCTCTGAGAAGGGAACCGTGGGATCCGAATGACAGTTTATGACAAATCTTGGTAAAACAATCATTTCAACTCATTTTCCTAACTCAAACACTCCATCTCATCTTAAATGAGTTCCTTGAACAGCACAACCTCTGTAGTTGACTCTTGTGCATGCTAATCATCACATTCCAATGAATCTTAGTGGCTTAAGGCTTAAATGCACTTTCCAAATCTCTTGATTTATAAACCACCTTGTTAGGATCTCCATAGTCATCACTCTCATCCTAACTTTCAGCTTTTGCAATCCCTTCAAAACATCTCATCATGAGAAAAACCCCGAGTAACAACCTATCCACCAAAGAACCACCCATCAAAAGGGCTCGTGTTGTACACGAAATCTCTTCAACCGAATCATCTCCGGTCAAACCAACAAACCTTTATCATCCAATCAAACCAATTCCTAGAAGGTTAGTACCCACAAAATTACCTATGCCAAACACCACCATACCTCCTAGGCCAAACAGTATCATCTCCACTAAACCATCACCATTGGTTCCTAGAGCTATCTCTTTTACATCCCCACAATCATCACCTCACCTCTACAATTTAGAGGACTTGCCACCTAGGCCGTCTCATCCGCTTCCGCCGACAACATTCTCCTCATTAGGAGGAACAATGATTCAAAATCAAGGTGTTGAGTCAACACTTGCTCCGGCTTCCTTTTCGCCGTTTCCATCATATAATCCCATTTGGATTATAAGAAATCATCAAAGTCAACCACCCGACCTTATGGAAGTTGACACATCTTTACCATCATCATTCTTGATCGAACCATTCCTAAATGGACCTCCACCAATCCCTCCATCATTCGAGGCTCCTCAAACCACTTCAATTGATCCTTTGAATCTAGCCACTTCATTTCATCCACCACCACTACCTAGCCATGACAAAGATTGCTATCATTGTCAACATGTTGAAAGTTTGATACATGAAGTACGAGAAGACCAACGTTTCATGTTTTATCATCTCCTCGAACGTTTCGACGAGATTAAACCTAAACATAACTTGAGCTAGAGGATTATAGTGGTGTCTAAGCTTCAAGCGTTAGTTGGTCTAAGAAATTCCTAGTTATGTATTGTCTATTTTCTTATTTTTGAGTCATGTATATCATAACTCTTGTTTTATTAAATGGAATTACATGCTACTTGCTATTTCGTTGAGCATATGACTACTTTGTATTCATATCTTAGTTGTGTGATAGCATTACTTGTTATATCACCTTTGCTGATTTTAGTCATCAGCCAGACGGATCCCTCAGTATTGCCTAGACGGATCCCTACTAGAAGGGAACCGTGGGATCCGTGAAGTCAGAATGTTTTTCTTTATCACATTTGCCGGAAAGTATTTGACATCCTAAAGCTAGGGGAGCTTGGTGTCAAAACAATACGTTGCAAAATTACTTGCAACATTTGATTTATATTTCATAACTTCCCGTTGCAAATATTGCAATCATCTAGGGGGAGCACACCCGTCACATAGACGTAATCCTTTGCATAAGTTGGTTGCAAATGAACTAGATTAGAATTAGTTTCTTGACGCCCTTACCTAGGGGTGGACTCGTCAAGGGGGAGTAACGACGAGATCCTTTACCGTTACTTGCTCTCTATTTTTTTTTCTTTCATTTTTTTATTAAAAACGATGTGTTGCTTTGTTTCAAACACTTTTTGTTTCGACAAAAATGGGGAGAAGAAAGTAAAAACTACAAATTCAAACTTTTACGAATTTTAGCTTTTCCTTAAAATAATCTTATGTTTTGTCATCAACAAAAAGGGGGAGATTGTTAATACAAATAAGCCGTAAAAACGTTTATTTATATTTTACGATCTTCTAATGTTTTGTCGATAACAAAAGTAAGATCATTTTAAGGAAACAAATAAAACACGTAAATGGTTTGAACTAATAGTTTTATAACACACTTACGCTTTCACATAAAACACTAAAACTAGTATAAGTGATTTTATGACTTAGATACATATGTACAACAACTAGTGTTTACATATTGGGTTAAACATATACTTAAACTAAGTATACCAAAATGGGTAAAAACTAAGTGTATGCTAAATTGGGTAAATACAAGTATATACAAAAAGGTTAAATACTAGCAAATGGTTTTGACCCATAACCCATGGTTTTATATATACCACTTACACAAGTTCAATGTATCCTTAAGGTACATTGTATCTAGATAGAAAACCATGGATCAACCCATAACCCATGACCCATGACCCATAACCCAAAATACCCATGGGCAAAGAGGAGCGGACCACGGATCCCTAGCTTTGTGCTAGACGAATCCCAAGTGGAAGGGATCCGTGGGATCCGGGGAAACAGTAGGTTTTTCCTCTATAAATAGCGAGCCATTTTTTCATTATATCTTACCTCTATCTAACATACTTTCTCCCCTGAGTTAAATCTCACTAACCATAGATCCAAGAGATCTATGATTGTAGTTTTGTTTTTGTGTGATCTTTTAGGTTCCTCTTAAAGGGAAGATCACCACCTTTGAAGTCGAGCAAGCTCAAGTCCATGAGTTGCCAAGCTTCCTCATCATCAAGGCTATTGAAGTCCTCTTGTTGATGATCCCTTTCTTTCTTCAAAGAAGCGTAGTGTTAAAGACATTAGTGAAAGATGTCTCAAGTATCAAAACGAAGATATTAGTGAAGGGTATCTATCGTCTATAGGATAAGCACTTGTGGTAGGTGTTTAGAAGTCAAGACAAGAAGCATTAGTGAAAGGTGCTTAGAAGTGAAGACACAAGACATTAGTGAAAGGTGGCTTGTAGATCTAATCAAAGACATTAGTGAAAGGTGTCTTGTAGATCTAATCAAAGGCATTAGTGAAAGGTGCCTTAGATGTACATTCGATATGGTGTGTTTCGATGTACTAGATAGACTAGCATTAGATCCAAGGACATTGATGTCCTTGATGATGTTGTAAAGGAGTAGATCTCCTTTGGGATTAGTCGTTGGTGTAATGTGGTAGTAGTTCCTCCATTGCAATGGAACTAGGTACTTAGCCTAGTACCTAATAAAGGGTAGGCGACATTGTAAAGGTGTAGTTCACCTAAGGTGTGAAAGAACTCGGTGGTTAGCCTAGCACCGTATAAAGGGTAGGCGACGTTGTGTTAGGTGTGGTTCGCCTTGGTGTGAAAGAACTCGGTATCTAGCTTTGTACCGGAAAAAGTGTAAGCGACGTTGTGAAGGCTTCTCCGCCATAAGGAGATTGGTGTAGTGATTACAAACTCTCGAGTAGGTGACTCGGGGAGTGGAGTAGGGCAAGGAAGGTGTCCTTGTAGCCGAACCACTATAAATACTCGCGTTGTGGTTTTGTGCTTCTTACTTTTCTCTTTTCATTACATATCTTTATATGCTTGGTTATCAACATCCAACACACACAACCAAATAGATTGACATAAGTCGATCTAAATAGTTTAAAAGGAAGTTTTAATTGGTAAAACTATTCAACCCCCCCTTCTAGTTTTCTACAACCAATGCAAGAACTAATTTTTCCATGGCGGTGTAGTTCATCTCCGTCTTCTTTAGCGCTTTGCTTACAAAGTAGATAGGGGTTTGTACTGAATCCCTATCTGTTAGTAGCACTGCGCTGATTGCTCCATCAGTTGCGGACAAGTACATGATCAGTTCTTCCCCTGGTCGGGGTGCGACGAGTGTTGGGAGCGTTGCCAGATGTTGTTTAAGCTGAGTGAAGGCTTCTTCTGCCTCCGTAGTCCACTTGAAATCACCCTTCTTTATACACTTCTTGAGTGTTTTGAAAAGTGGTAATGATTTTTCTGCTGATTTGGATAGGAACCTGTTTAGGCCGGCCAACTTTCCGTTGAGAGATTGGACTTCCTTCAACGTGCGCGGGGAAGGAAGTTCGATGACCGCTTTTGTCTTTTCTGGACACGGTTTTATACCGTCGGGTTCAATCAGGTATCCAAGGAACATGCCTTCAGTAGCGCCGAATGTGCACTTTTTGGGATTCAACTTCATGTTGATCTCTCGTAGAGTTTTAAACGTCTCCTCAATGTCACGTATTAGCTCATCTTCAGTATGGCTCTTGATGACTAGATCATCGACATAGACTTCTAGGTTGCAGCCCACCTGTTTTTCGAAAGCGTTATCCACCAACCGCTGATAGGTGGCACCCGCGTTCTTCAAGCCAAAGGGCATTTTTGTGTAACAGTAAACGCCTTGGCCTATGTGGAAGGCCGTCTTTTCTTCATCCTCTTTAGCCATCTGAATTTGATGGTACCCTTTGATAGCAGTCTTGTGGGCACGCTTTGTTAAGATCAGTAAAGTCAACACACATTCGCCAGCTACCGTCGCTCTTTTTGACCATTACTGGGTTAGAAAGCCAGTCGTGGTAGTAGACTTCACGCATAATTCCCGCATCGACCAGCTTGTGTACTTCTGCCAGGATCGCTTGCGCGTGCTCTGGGGCTTGGCCGCGCTTCTTCTGGCGGATAGGCGAGTACCCTTGTCGGATTCGCAGTTTGTGTTCTGTGATTGAGCGCGGTACCCCAGTCATGTGTTTTGGCTCCCATGCAAAAATGTCCAAGTTCTTTTGCAGGAGCGCACACACAGCTGATTTGCCGTTGTCCGATAGTGACTCTCCGATGGCTATTTCCTGTTCTGGGTATTCTGGGTGAATCGCAACCTTCAGATTTGGAACTTTGGTTGCATGCTGTCCTGGAATTGATTCCGTTTCGCATGTAATCGTGTTACATTCTCTCTGCGGCACGGTGGCATTGTAAAGAGTAACTATACCCCCTTCCACTGGGAATTTAAGCATCCCGTGCGCCGTTGATGGCACTGCGCGCATAGCTGAGATCCCGGGTCTCCCAATAATGCCGTTGTATGGCGAGGGAGATTTGATCACCATGAACTCCATCCAAGCCGTTGCGGAGTGCTTTTCGTTTCCGATGCTGACTGGTAATCGTATTTGCCCCATAGGCCATATTTTTTCCCCCGTGAAACCAGTCAGTGTCGTTCTGACTGGGGTTAGCCGACTGCGTATTTCTGGCCGCAGTTGCTTGAAGCAGTGCTCATACATGATGTCTGCCGACGCCCCACCATCAACATACATGCGATGGATTTCGTGACCCCCCGCACTAATCTCGATAGTGAGTGGCTCGATCACTGCGTTGTCCGCAGTTAAGGTTGGGAATGATATTTCACTTCCTCGAGAAAACTCCTGGCTGACCTTCTGTCGGGTGACCCGCTGCCATGATTGTATCATGTAGATGGAGTCGGCCTTCTCCTTGGGTGTCTCCTTCTTGTTTCCGCTTTTTGACCTATCTTTCCCTTCCTTGGTATTTTTGACTAAATGGTCTAATCTGCCATCTTTAACCATTTTGTCAATGAGCTGACGCAATTGGACACATTCGTTAGTAGTGTGGCCCTTTTGTGCGTGGTAATCACAGTATCCACTCCCTACACTCCGATCCTATGGAGTGCGCATTTGTGGTGGTCTCGGGAAGTTAGCACCCTCTGTTGCGAGTATTTCCTTCGGCGATTTGGTAAGCGGGGTGTATTTGTCATTGTCGCGACCATTCCCTTAGTTGCGATAGTTCCTGTTACGGTTACTATTCCGGTCTGTGGATTGTCTCCCAGGTTGTTCCTGTGACCGGTAGTTTGAATAGCTTCTCTTGCTATCCGCCGCAGCAGCTTCTCCTTGTACAAAGGACCGTGTGCGCTTCATAACCTCATCGAAGGATTGGGGAATCCTGTCATTCAATCTTTTAATAAGTTCTGGGTTGCTGATCCCATTCATGAACCCTGAAATTTTGAGTACTTCGGGACATGCTTTGACCTGCATGCACTCATCCTTGAAGCGCTCCATAAAAGCGCTTGTGGATTCCCCTTGGCGCTGTTTGACTCTAGCGAGTTCAATGGGGTTTTTAGCACACTTTTTTCGTTGAGTAAAGTTTAGGCGGAATGCCTTCCTCAACTCTTCAAAGCCATTGATGCTTCTGCGTGGAAGCTTGTTGAACCAGTTCCGCGCATTTCCCACCAGTGTGGAATTGAACATGTGGCACCATACAGGTTGTGGCCAGTTTTCAATGGTTGCGGCTGATTCGGAAATTTTTAGGTGATCGTCAGGGTCACCTGCTCCATCATAGGTTTTAACATTAGTAGGCATGCGACTCTTTTTGTTTTCTGAGAAATCACTGATGCGTCTAGTGAACGCATCTACCTTCTGACGGCGCCATGGGAGAGACATATCCTCCTCTTCTTGGTCACGGTTTTTTCTTCTGGATTTCCAATGTCCAGTCTCACTGTCCTCGTTGTCCGAGGAATTACTAGAGGATAGTTCTTCTCTCCTTCGGCGTTTGCGCCGACTGTCTCCAGAATTTGTGCTTGGGGGACTCTCACTTGGGGAATATCGCTCCCCCAGTCTATCTTGTACTCTGCGGCTACCAAGTCTAGTGTGGACATTGGTTAGCCTCTCATCTTCCTCACTTTCGTCCCTAGGCTGTGAGTCAGATGTGTCATCTTCCTCGACTCTCCTTCCGATTCTATTGAACACTGGGGGTCGGCGATTATCCCTCCCGCGTTTCTCCTTCTGACGACGCGGTGGAGATGTCTCAAACTCCGGGCCAAAGTCGAGCCGAGCATGCAGACTCCGACCTGGTCTTTTCTTTGCTTCCTCTTGCATGAGGATAGCTAGGGCTTCGTAGTTTTGAGAGACAAAACTACTTGGCTCTAATTCCGGAACGACCCCCTCTAGGACAGGGGTATCTGTTTCTATCAACACGCCCTTGTTCTTATCGGGTGCGTCAGGTGCTTTTGTGAAGTTAGCTTCTAGCACCGATTGGAGTGGAGTAAAAGGAGTGCGCAGCGGATCTCTGGCACTGGTGGTGGTAGTTGTTGCCTGGGTTGTCCCCGAGAGCGGTTCCACCAGAGGGAAGGCCGAATCCTGGCCTGATCCCTGATTTTTAGCAGCACTGGTTGTCCCAGAGGTCTGCTTGGGAGTTGACCCGCTGTGCGTCTTCTTTCCAGTAAAGTCTGATTGCGATCGCTTCGTCATTCTAGTTCTTGGTTCTTAGTGAATGGTCCCACGGATGGCGCCACTTGTTGATGCAAAAGTTGGACGTTCCTTGTTTGGAGCTCCGGTTCCCGCACCAATTGAGAATCGTTGCTGGAGACCTGCGCACTAAGAGACAAAAGACACCGTTAGGCTTACCGCGGGATTGTCTCCCACGATTATCCTCCGGCGTGAGAGTAAGTAATCGGTTTAGGGTTCAAGGAGAATTAGGGTTTCAGATCGTACCTTAAACGAGGGATGTCATTCCCTTTATATACGCACGGAATCCTTGTTGGTTCCGTGTTCCTCAACCTTCGGCGTATCCCGCCTTAATCGGTTGGGGATGATTATCTTCCTATTTAGAAGATATCGGATATCTATTCCATCAATAGATTCGGGTTTGGGCCTTCATGAGCCCAAACGTCTAGTTGGCTTAGCCCCGTTCGTACCGGGCCAAGTTAGTATTGGACTTTAGTCGGGTCCGTGACCCGGATATAGACTATACGTCATCACTTTAAATATTATAAGATAAGAGAAAATTTAACGTAAATCCAACATTGTTTAAATATTTAATGAACCAATTATGTCCATTTATTTTTATTAAAACAAAAAATAAACTTTCACCCTTTTTTTAAAAATTAAATATCTTGAAAATCTTTAACCGTTACGCAAAATGAATCATACCATCGCGTCGAAAATTAAATCATCTTTCTATAAACGAGCACTTCAATATACTTACGACGAATTTTTTTTTCCGATTCTTTTTCAGTCACGTATAGAAAAATCACATGTAATTTGTGATATTAAAAAATCATTCTATAGACTAGCACTTCAATATACTTTCGACGAAATTTTTTTTTCGATTTTTTTTCCAGTCATGTATAGAAAAATCAAATGTGATTTGTGATACAAATCACATGTGATTTTTCAGACGTAACTGAAGAAAAAAATCGAAAAATGTTCGTCAAAAGTATATCGAAGTGCCCGTCTACTGAAAGATAAAATATTTGTCGCGATGATGTATTTTTTTTTTCACTTGACAATTTATCGTTTGCAAGATATTTTATTTTTACGAAAGAGGTGAAAAGTGAGTTTTATTTATTTATTTATTTTTTTTTTATGAAAAATAAGTGGCTAGATTTGGTTCATTGAGTCTTTAGATAATTTTTGTTCTACATTGATCTCAACTCTATAAGATAATTTACCATAGGAAAAATATAAGATATTATATAATAATATACTTATTTTTTTTCTCTAAATAATGGATAAAGTCCAAAACTGTAACACCCCCAAAAATGTTTATGTTACTGGGGTATTACTCGATTGATATCACAACACAAAGTATATAACAATGGTTTAACTTGAGAAATCTTATTTCATAAAGATTTATATTTACATCTTTAAAAATATAATGCGGAGTATAAGCCCATAAAAAATAAAGTGGTCCCCAATGTATATCAGAGTCATCTATGACCATGTCATGCCAATGCTCAAGCGCCTCCAAAGGTTAGCTATCGCCTTTAATCCTGAAAATACATGCTAAAAAGGTCAACACAACGGTTGAGTGAATTCATAGGTTTAATCAAATAAATGGTTGATCACAAGATATATTGATTGGTAAAAAAAATCGACAGTGTACGCATACAAAGTCTTGGAAGCACGGGCTACGCTGTCATACGCCCATAATGGAAAGTGGTTGTTATTGCCCTAAGATCATGATACCAACACTCAACTACATACACCTAATTACTGATGTACGTAGTATTTGCCCCCAAGGAGGTAATTGCAAGTTACCTAGGAAATTCAAATATAGTGCGCCTCAGTTATTTCCGATAACCAAGACGGGGTCGTTAATCCCCATAGTACTATCCACAATATCTGCGTTCACTCGTATGACTGATGGTTCATGATAAGAGGGACTTTTGGCAAACTAACTTAGGCAATAACAAATTTGGATAAACATACAGTTTTCAAGCAATTGTGATCATAAAAAGTAGTAGTAGCATGTATTCTCCCCCAAGGAGTTTATAAAACAGTTAAAAGAATAAAAGTGGGACTATGAACTCACCTATAGTACAACAAGATCATGTATGCAACGGCTTCGACCCGGAACCTAAATACGAGATGGCAATTCTCTGAATCAAGGTAGACATTTGGTTCACGACCAAAATGGTAATGGTTGGAAAGATGGTTTGGTGGTGTGGTACTAGTATCGTTTATACTTGTGTGGAAATGCTTAAAGCAAAATATTTATTACATTATCCTAGTTATTTATTCCTCTGAAAGTCTATTTTTATATTTTCGAAATGTTTCCGTAATTGATCGATGTAAATAGATGTCTTCCAATGATTTCTAGATGTCGAGTGATTATTTAATCTATTTGTTTTAGTGTCGAGTGGTTATTTTATAAACGTATATATATATAAGTTTATTTAAGTTAATCCTCGTTATAAAAATAATTTATGTTAATAGGTACGTATACATTTAGTCGTCAAAATACTCGTACATGAGATTCTTGTAAGTTTTTACCTTTGTTTATAGAAATTATAATTTTTCCAAAAGTTTTCCTAAAATTACACTTTTAACTAGGGGTGGCAATCGAGTCGTGTTCGGGTTGACCTATTCGGGTTTGCGGGTTGGCGGGTCATTATAACCTCAACCCAAACACGACCCATTTATTAATCGTGTCAAGAAACTCAGCCCTAACCCAGACCTGCATAACAGGTGCAACCCGTTTGTGACCCGTTTAACCTGTTTAAGTAAGAAGGTCAAGCGGTAAATAAGGTTTGTGGTTTGTTGAATTAACTAGTTTAAATAACATACAAATAACTATACGGCAATTTCAATTATATGCGAGTTATAATCGTAACTCACTCATATTAAGTACATAACAAAATACATTTAATCCAAATCTAACATAATATCCAATTTATATATTTTATTTTAGAGCCTCGTATACTTAAACGGGTTCACGTGTTAACCTGTTTAATACTTACTCAACCCAAACACGACCCGTTTATTAAACGGGTTAGACGGGTTGACTTGTTTTTTTACCCAAACCTGTTTATCCTCAACCCAAACCTATTTAACTTCGTGTCGGATTCGTGTCGTGTCAAAAATTGTCACCCCTACTTTTAACCCTCAAGTTTTAAAAATTTACATTTTATACCCTTTCGTAATATATTTTTGCAAAATTAGTCCTTGATCTAGTAATTATCCCTTTTTATCCTTAAACTTTTTGTTAATACAAATAAGCCGTAAAAACGTTTATTTATATTTTACGATCTTCTAATGTTTTGTTGATAACAAACGTAAAATCATGTTAACGAAACAAATAAAAAACGTAAATGGTTTGAACTAATAGTTTCTAACATATTCACATTTTCACATAAAACACTAAAACAAGTATAAGTGATTTTATGATTTAGTAATACATATGTACAAC
>BPTQ01000009.1:113840115-114013756 GCA_019973895.1 Chrysanthemum seticuspe | reverse complement strand
AAGATATGTAGGTAAAGATAATTTGTAAGATAAAGTATACATTAGTGTATTGAATGAAATTTTTAGGTGAAAGTAATTTTTAATAGATCAAAGTAGAGTGTAATGAGATAATAAAAATTGTAAAAATACATTCCTTGTAAAATTTGAGTGATAAAATAATTATCGTGCAGTTTTTAAGAAAAACGTCGTAATAATATAACTTTAACGATTTATATACAAAATAAATTTAAAACACTAGGTAAACTCAAAATATAGTTTTTATAAACTAAATGTAAGTATAAAAATATGTCGGGATCATTTTTGAAAGTAACGGATTAAATATACAAAATAATAACTCACGCGATAACGTTTATTTAATATAAAAATTACGCGTTTAAAGGGAAATGCAATGTCATGAATGAACTATCATTATGCAAATGATGTAAATGAAATGTAGACTAAACTTAGTCCATATGAAATGTCCGTGATGATATGATCATGAATTCGCCGCTAAACCATTAAGGTTACGCGAATTTGAAACACGCAAACTTAGTTTACGATAAATGTTGAAATAGTGAAGCATAAATTGTTTCGAGAAATGACCTGAAATTGCGAGTTGTCACATTCGCCCAACCAAAAAGGAATTCAGTCCCTGAATTCAGTTCGTGTTAGTCTATCGAATTTTTGAGTTTGTGATGAATAACGAGGAGATAAGACATGGAGAAGTGTCGTTACGGTTATCGATGATTGAGAGCGTAGAAAGCATCGTAGTAAAGAAAATATAAGTAACACTTTGACTTTGAAATATGTGAAGATTTTGCTTGCACTAAGATTTATAAATAACCGCTCCCAACATAACGTGATCCCTCCAGAATTAGACATAGTTAGCTAGGCTATGTATAATTAAGGAACGATGACGTGACGTTCGGTTTAGTTGTTATAACTCCCAATGTTTACAAGGATTTAAACTGTGTCGTTACACTGGTCGATAAAGTAAAAAGAAGTAAAATTCTCGTAAGTAAAAAAAAACAAATCGGAACGAAAATAAGTATGATAGATGAGAATATTTGGGTCGAATTGGTTCGTCCAGTGTTTTTCTAAATCGCACCACGCCTTTCCAAGACGGGTCCTTGTGCATAATTTGTTGCCCACTTGAGGTTCTAATGGGTTGCGGCTTATGGGACATATTTCCAATATTTCGCGTCGTACATCGACGTAGCTTATCTAGCCATATGTTGTTATTTGTAACTGATTTTTGATTTGTATGATTTCTTTGTTTGTTTCATGAATGAGTTATGGACTAATGAATCGGACTTTCCTGATTTTAATCCTTGATTAAGTGATTGATACCTCAACCTTACAGTGCCTCAAATGGTGTAGTCAATATGTTCATGAGCTATCTATTGTTGCAAAGAAACTTGTCGATGGAGAATGATTTGCCTAACCATTTCTAGAAGGTCATACTGGCTTGAGCATATTATCTAATGTGGGAATTGCTCTCTAGCTCTAACCATTGAGTTGAGGATAGTAGGCGGTAATCATGTCCTAGTAGGTTTCATGGAAATCCTGAAATGACTGTCAGCAGTCTAAGGTGAATCGAATAGCTTATAATAGGTACAACTGGAATTGATACCACGTGTCTCGTGTTAGATTTCAAAATGTTAAATCTGTCGGAAAGGACCTTATTGAAAAGAATAGATTATAGGTAACAGTTGTGATTCCTCGAGTTTCTAGTCCTATCGAATGTCATGACCTGAGTCTTACTTGCCTAAGGTGTTTAGTCTCTATGACTAAAATGTTTATTGTTTGATTATCGAAGTGTTTCCATGCTCCATGTAGTAAAGTCACAAACCTTAAATATTTAAGTGAGGTGGTGTAGTGGTTGGTTTTCAAGATTTGTTCCGATATTGAGTGCTTCCAAAAATAGTTCATCACTAATATTGTTATCATGCTAGTAAGAAAATAGATATCCTCTCAAACTATGTCGAAGAATGTTTGTTCTAGTTTCACTTGTAGATGGGGAGTCATTGATTGTCCGAAATGTTCAAACCTGTGGCATCTCTTGATATAGAAGTGAGGTTACTTGGAATTTCTAGAGAACACACTGCCTTAGGGGAAGTTTATATCGATAACCTTAATTTAACCAATTTTTCCTTTAAGGGACACTAATTGTAGAGAAGTTCACATATTGTTGAGGCCATGTTTAACAGAATGTTCTACAGCCTCAGTTAGAAGACTTGGTATATCCCTATAGTGTTGCTTAGTGTGTATTCGCTTCGTATTAAATCTCGTAACTCAGTCTAGCTAGTACTTTTGGAATGGTAGAGTTTGGATTCTAATCCAAAATAGTGGTTCGGAATGTCTCGTGATGTCTTAAGATTTTTATTGAATTGTGAAAGATCTCGCTACTTACTTCTAGCCCTTGTTGGTAATTCCAAAATCCTTTCATTGTTTTCTTGTATCAAGGAATCCTCCTCACAGATGGTATAGGAAGTCTTTCCTAAAAAGGTCACTCGTCAAATCCTAACTTATCGGTTGAGTGAGAGATAAATGGCGTAAGCATCTATAGAGTGTTAACAAAAAGAAATGTTTATGCACTATTTATCTGATTATAAAACTTTGCTTTTAAATGAGAATTGTTTTAGAAGATTTGAAATGATGCTTGTATTTGTGGAAATGGTATTATGTTCCTCCGAAGTTTTAGATGGTATTCAACGTTTTGTTTTGTAAGATAATGGCTCAATGATTTTTCAGAGTAACATGAAAATCGTTTCGCATGAGGATATTAAATAGTTGATAAAATGACTGAAACCAATTGATAAGTTGGTAATAAAACAACTTGCGTTAAAACTTTATGAAACAACGTTTCTAAGATGGTGATAAAATAGTTCGAAATAAAATCAAGTGAAATAATTTCATGAAATAGTAGCAGGATAATTTGGAATAAAATTTGTTGGATGGTTTGTAGGATACATAGGAGAACCTTATCGAGTAATAACATTCTACTAATTGGTCGGGAATAAAGTTGGCCTAATCCCCTAGTAAGATAGTGATGTATCGTCGTGAAATAATGGAAAATTGGGCAATTGGAGTAAGGAATGAAATAAACAAGGTGGTGATTATCGTAGAGATAATAAATGATAAAGATTACATTAGCTAGAAAGGTACTTATTATCTGTTCCTGTTGGTAGTCTAATCGTGTTTCAAGTGTAGGAGTAGTAGGCGGTCTAGCAACAATAGCCCTAGAACTCTCACAGTCCTCAAACCTATGAGATGGTGTAGTGTCTATAGTCTTAGTGGTAGGTGGTAATGGTGTGTCAAATCATGCACGCTTCCCAAGCTGCAAGTCGGGTGTATGAGTATCGGGTATGAGATGTGATGGTACGGATGGTGCTCGAAATGATAATGATGATGAAAATAATGACAATGATGATAATGGAAATCCTTGTGGTGAGTTAAGAAAATAGGTTCATTAGGACGAAGCCTATAAGTTCTACCAAATGGTATGATCTCTCCCAACAAAATGATAAAAATTGTCCTGATCCTACAGTGAATCAATAGTGATCATGATGGTGTAGTTGCAACTTCGTCCTCCTAAAAGGTCTCAATGTCATCATCTGATGTTATCGGTGTTGAGTCAACTGATGTTAAAATTATGATAGGGACTGACAAGGCATTCTCCATGTCAAAGTGATGTGAGTATAATGGGATGGGTATTTGAAGGCATCCATGTGACAATCGGGTTCGAAATGAAAGTAAATAACTCGTAAAATGTGCGTATAAAACCGCATGTATCGTGACTATGTATTTATGATGAAATGATGAGATGCTATGATAATGTAGTTATAGTCTAGGGTCAATGATGCAACCTAGTTCTCTATAACTGAAGCTCTGATGCCAATCTGTCACACCCCCAATTTACCTGTTTTGCAGCGGAATGGAATTCCTGGGGATTGACTGTCATAGCACCACAATCACAGTTATATTGAACGACCTAAAGTGTCGTTTTAAAAAAAAAACACATCGTTGGATATTAAATAAAAGCATTTAGAGTTACAACATCGGTCCCAAAAGTTTACAAAGTTTGCGGAAACACAAATATAATACAAGTCCAAACGATGGTTTTTAAATAAAGTGCCATAATATACAATGATATAAGTCGACGCCGCGACTCAAAAGGTAGGTCCTAAACCATGTCATGATGATAATGCCTCAGTTACCTGAAAATACATTGCTAAAACGGGTCAACAATAATGTTGGTGAGAAATCATAGGTTTATGTAAATGTTTTATACGACTACGCAAGTATAGAT
Organism: Chrysanthemum seticuspe; assembly: GCA_019973895.1. Taxonomy (NCBI): domain Eukaryota; kingdom Viridiplantae; phylum Streptophyta; class Magnoliopsida; order Asterales; family Asteraceae; genus Chrysanthemum; species Chrysanthemum seticuspe. Next base: position 114,009,465 of record BPTQ01000009.1, on the reverse strand, counting down.
CAGGCATGACAATCATGTCACGTAAAAATGTTACAGGCATGACAATCATGTCACGTAAAAATGTTACAGGCATGACAATTATGTCATGTAAAAATGTTACAATTGCTTAAGCCCATGACACCGAAACAAGACTGTTCATAATGTAGGCCCCAATAGAGTGTTTGCCAGACAACTCAATAATGTTATTAAATGAGATGCATCCGTATGACTAGTTGGGATTCACCAACCCGGATGGAGGCGTCACCCTCGATAGATCTATCCACTCACCCTCGCTTCTAAGATTAACGGTTCATGTTCAGGTAAAGGGGACTTTCAATTGGCAATGCGGTAGCTTAAGCAATGTAAATGAATTTAACATACTTGGTATCGTAATAAAATGTTGCGCAATGTATTCTCCCCCGTAGGTTTGAAATAATGTAAAAACTTGTAAAACGGGGCTATGAAAACTCACTTGGTAAACTGGTGTGATGACAAGAGTGAGTACACTGAGGTATAGCGGAATGCCTTAATCGGGACCTATTACGAATGATATGATATGTAATGAGTTGCAATGTAATGTTATGCATGCATTTCGTATGTTATTTATACCATTTGCGAGTTTTGAAAAAATATTACTTATCGTCGAAAAATACTCTTTTGACGTCTTGACCATTCAAAAATCACTTTACAAGAATTTACGTCAAAATGTCACCCTACAATGGTTTTATAATGATTTATGGTGAAATTTTCACTTTTCGTCGTAAAACAATGTCGTCGGAAATTTCTTGAAAATGACAAAAATGGCTTCGAAAAACTAGTCGTAAAATGGTGTACGTCGATCGTTAGGAAACGAACTCGACGGTTTTGGAAAGTTTGTATCGACATCTAGAAGTTTCAGTTCAGAAGTTTTCGACACAAAGGTCTCGATCATAAAGATAATAAGGGTTAAAGATGGTGATTTTGTCTAATTGTTGTGTAAAAAGTGAGTTTCGGCCAAGTTTGAGCAACCGTAATTAATTTATTAAAACTCCGCTATACAAACGGTTGATTGTTTTGAAAAATATGCTCGGTGATCTTGATTTTATTAGAAGACATTTCGTTTCAAAAAGTTCCACATCATGGTTAAAAACAGCCTCCAACATGGTCGTTTCAGCTACCGTAACACTTGTATCGTAAAAATAATATAGTTTTTCAGAAAATAATAGTTACGGCAATTTTATGAAAACGTGCATATCTTTGTCGTTTCAAATCCGTTTTCTACGTATAATACGTCCTTAGCTTCGTATCGAAGTATACTAATAGATTTTTGATAAGTCGAAATAATTTGCTAAGCTTAAGGCTCGTTTTTAACTCGAACTAACCAAAAACATGTTGCTGAAATTTCAGAAAAAAAATATATTTCGTCGCCAAACTTTAAAAATTCATAACTTCTTCGTTATAACTCCGTTTTAATCCGTTCAAGCGGCCACGGATTCGTTTTAAAGTATATTTTCTAAATATCAAGGCCAAAAAGTCGTGCCTACTGTCGGATTTTCCAGAAAATCAAAACAAGGACAGAACATATTTTATACGTATCGAAAATAGTTTTTCTCGTACTAAACCTATTCTAATCCCTTCAAATCAACTCCAAAGCTAGTCTAATCCTACCATACACCTTCTTAGGGTGTCATGGGTTCCTAAACATCATCAAGACCAAAGTATACCAAGGGGATAATTATAGGATGACCTTATATATATATATAACACTAAAAATCATGTAAAAATGGTATAAACAACACAAGTCATGCATGTTTGCTCCAAAAATGAAGAGATAAATATAAAATGAAGATGAGATATGTAAAATGATAGAAATATGCTTACAAGTATTATGATGAGGTGCAAAGAACCAAGGTTAGCCTAAACACTCTAGGTTTTTATTTCAAAACCTTATTAAGAGTATAAACTAGATTGTAATATAACTTGAGCTTGATAAAAAAAATTTGATCCCTTGTATCCCTTGATGAAGAACCGGTTGAGATGAGAGAAAACCAAGAGAGAAAGTTTATTTTTATCTAACTTGTGAATATGTGAAGTGCATGAATTATTGAAAGGTTGGAGTGAAGATCTATACAAGTAGAAATTTTTTTACCAACTATATTAATTGCCACCCTCCCCTTGGTCGGCCAAGGGGGAGGGATTTGTCAAATTATATTTTTTTTTTCTTTAAAATGTATAAAATTTGTAATAATGTAAGAAAGATATGTAGGTAAAGATAATTTGTAAGATAAAGTATACATTAGTGTATTGAATGAAATTTTTAGGTGAAAGTAATTTTTAATAGATCAAAGTAGAGTGTAATGAGATAATAAAAATTGTAAAAATACATTCCTTGTAAAATTTGAGTGATAAAATAATTATCGTGCAGTTTTTAAGAAAAACGTCGTAATAATATAACTTTAACGATTTATATACAAAATAAATTTAAAACACTAGGTAAACTCAAAATATAGTTTTTATAAACTAAATGTAAGTATAAAAATATGTCGGGATCATTTTTGAAAGTAACGGATTAAATATACAAAATAATAACTCACGCGATAACGTTTATTTAATATAAAAATTACGCGTTTAAAGGGAAATGCAATGTCATGAATGAACTATCATTATGCAAATGATGTAAATGAAATGTAGACTAAACTTAGTCCATATGAAATGTCCGTGATGATATGATCATGAATTCGCCGCTAAACCATTAAGGTTACGCGAATTTGAAACACGCAAACTTAGTTTACGATAAATGTTGAAATAGTGAAGCATAAATTGTTTCGAGAAATGACCTGAAATTGCGAGTTGTCACACAACCCAAAGCCCATAACCCATGGATCTTGACCCATAACCCATTGCATGACATCATGCTTATATCATACATGGATAATATCCATAACCCATGGATCAACCCATACCCAAGTGACCAAGTGCATTGCACTCAAAGATACATTGTATCTAGCTAAAGATCCATGGTTCAACCCATGACCCATAACCAAAATACCCATGGGTAAAAGGGAGCGTCCCACGGATCCCTAGCTTAACGCTAGACGGATCCCTTGTGGAAGGGATCCGTGGGATCCGGGGAACAGTAGAGTTTTTCTTCTATAAATAGTGAGCCATTTCTTCATTGTTTCTCACCCCTTTCTAACACACTTTCTCCCTGAGTTAAAAACTCACTAACCTCAGATCCAAGAGATCTATGTTTGTAGTTTTGTTTTTGTGTGATCTTTTAGGTTCCTCTTAAAGGCAAGATCACCACCTTTGAAGTCGAGCAAGCTCGAGTCCATGAGTTGCCATGCTTCCTCATCATCAAGGCTACTGAAGTCTTCTTGTTGATGATTCCTTTCTTTCTTAAAAGACATGTAGTGTTGAAGACATTAGTGAAAGATGTCTCAAGTGTCAAGAGGAAGATATTAGTGAAGGGTATCTATCGTCTATAGCATAAGTACTTGTGGTAGGTGCTTAGAAGTCAAGACAAGAAGCATTAGTGAAAGGTGCTTAGAAGTCAAGACAAGAAGCATTAGTGAAAGGTGCTTAGAAGTCAAGACTAGAAGCATTAGTGAAAGGTGCTTAGAAGTGAAGACACAAGACATTAGTGAAAGGTGTCTTGTAGATCTAGTCAAAGGCATTAGTGAAAGGTGCCTTAGATGTACATTCGATATGGTGTGTTTCGATGTACAAGATAGACTAGTATTAGATCCAAGGATATTGATATCCTTGATGATGTTGTAAAGGAGTAGATCTCCTTTGGGATTAGTCGTTGGTGTAGTGTGGTAGTAGTTCCTCCATTGCAATGGAACTAGGTGCTTAGCCTAGTACCTAATAAAGGGTAGGTGACGTTGTGTAGGTGTAGTTCACCTTGGAGTGAAAGAACTAGGTACTTAGCCTAGTACCTTATAAAGGGTAGGCGACGTTGTGTAGGTGTGGTTCACCTTGGTGTGAAAGAACCCGGTGGTTAGCCTAGCACCGTATAAAGGGTTGGCGACATTGTGTAGGTGTGGTTCGCCTTGGTGTGAAAGAACTCGGTATTTAGCTTTGTACCGGAAAAAGGTTAAGCGACGTTGTGAAGGCTTCTCCGCCATAAGGAGATTAGTGTAGTGTTTACGAACTCTCGAGTAGGTGACTCGGGGAGTGGAGTAGGGCAAGGAAGGTGTCCTTGTAGCCGAACCACTATAAATACTCGCGTTGTGGTTTTGTGCTTCTTACTCTTATCTTTTCATTACTTGCTTTTACATGCTTGTTTATCAACATCCAACACACACATCCAAATAGATTGACATAAGTCGATCTAAATAGATTAAAAAGAAGTTTTAATTGACAAAACTATTCAACCCCCCCTTCTAGTTTTCCACAATTGGCATCAGAGCTTCGTTACCAAGTTTCTTGAAGTATATTGTACTTTAAAAACTTGATACGATCCATGGTTAATTGAAAACTACAAAGAAGGTTTTTCATAAAAACAAACACCATGTCTTTTAAAACTATATGTTTGGATGTTGATTTGATAACAACATTTTTCTTATTACTTTTTCATTTAATTGCTCTAATCTTCTTTGTCATGTAGATTAGTCAAAGCTCATACCCACCAAGCTGTAGGAATCGCTTGGTAACAAGAATACCTTCCTTAAGAAGGTATCTTAAACGCAAAGGAGCGGGAATCATCTAAGTGACATTTGTTGTGTCATTTGTAAAGACATTCCTAAGTGCATTCGAGGTATGACTTTCCACTTATATCTAAATGATATTAGTTTAATAAATAAGTGTTATTTGTTAGGCATTTATTTGAGTAGATTTCGTGTTTACACATGTTTTACATGTAGCTTCATTAGGAAGCTTTTTCTCACATACGCGTCACTCCTCCGTCTAAAAATCATGGTTTATAAAACTTGTGTTTTGTCTCACTTAATCTAAAAATCATATCTTCAAATTATAAAACAAAACACAAATTTCAAAATTTCTCCCTCCCCATAAATACTCCCACCGTCGACCACTCTATCAAACCCTCACTTTTTCAAATCTTACAATTTCAAAAATTTCCTCTCATTCAAAAACTTCATCTTCCTCCTCATTCCATCTCAACCGAAACCAAGAAGATTCGTCATCAACATGGTTTACATCGCGCTCGTGCTCATCGCCTTAACACTCATCGCACTTGTGTTCCCTATGATGAAGTTCACATATGGAGACATTTACTTTGTGTTGTTAATCTACATTGGGATCATATACCCAATCCTTTGTATCATCCTTAGTATTGAAATGAAATATTACTAATAATCTACTTATCTAGGTTATTATTATCATAATATGTTTGTCATTTCTTTTGATTTATTTGTTTCATATTCTTTCGTGATACATTAGAAGTCATGTATGCATGCTAAAAGAAAATTTAGGATAAAACATATTCCGTGGTATAAAAATGTAAAACCTATGTTTTTATCAAATCTGTTTCAGTTACTACAGATCCACGGATCCCGGATGATATACTAGCCGGATCCCTTTTGTAAAGGAACCGTAGGATCCGTCCTACTGGAAAACAATTTTCATGCAAGATTAAAAAACACTATCTTTCTAAAAGTAATAATCCACTAGAAAGTCAAAACCTTGAGTAAGTTAGAGTGTTAAAAACCATTGTTAATAAAAATCTAGTAAAAACATTAGATAATCATAGGTTGACCACAAACATCTCTGCTTTAACTTATCATTTCTATAGGTTCAACTATGACGCATGAATATGAGTTTGATTTTTCACTCACTAGCGTCTACACTCCAAACATCTCTCTTGAACCCAACACACCTGGCAATCATGTCCGTGGGGTTCAATAATCTCGAAAACCGTCACTTCCACGAAGGACGTATTGTAGACACCTCTCTACAATTCGAAGAAGGTATCAATACCTCCTTCCGAGCCATAGGACTAGAATGTCTTCTTGAAATCAACAAGAAGATATGTCCAAGGTTCATAATGGAATTATTCCGTCAAGTTGAACTTGTTCGTAACGAGGATCGCTCTCTATCTCTTTGGTTTTATATCAAAAACCAAAAGTTTACTCTAACCCTTGGGCATTTTGCTCACATCCTCCGGATTCCAAATCATGGACAATGTGCCTTCACCGAAGATTGGTCTCTCGATTCTCTCTTCAACTTTCGTGAAGAAAGTAGCCAATATTGTTCACACATACCCTTCCCGGAAGATTTAAATCGCATGATATGCAAACCTCGACCATATTACTCCGATCCAAACATTATCTTCACTCGGGACATCCGAGAAGAGTACAAGCCTCTTGCACTCATCCTACGTGAAAATGTTTGGAGTCTTAGCGGAAATCGAGAAATCCTTCCCTCTTGTTGTGCTCACATGTTGTACTGTTTGCTAACACAACAACCATACAATCTCGCCTACTTCTTCGCAAGGCGAATTGTAAATCTTCAAGGCTCCAAGAATAAACTCATCCCTTATGGAATGTTCTTGACACGCCTCTATCACAACGTTATGCACTTCCATCCTCAATTTCAAAGTCCGTTGTACGTACTTGTGAACAAGATGATGGAACCACTAAACATATCTCTCATGAAGACTTTCTTCATTCTTGATTCCACCAACACTCATCAATCACATAATGATCCTCCTAGCGAAAACACTCAAGGAACCTAGTAGCACTTCAAATAGGATCAATCCTTTTCTACTCGTGCTTTATCAATATAATCCAATTTCTTTCATGAAATAAAACATCTTACATTTGATATCTTAGTATTAGAACTCCTTTTAGACTACCCTTGAGATATAATGCATTGTCAAGATCATGACATACTTTTAGTAAAGGTCCTGCTGAGCAGATGGGCGGATCCCAAAGTTTGTGCTAGACGTATCCCTGCACTTAGGGAACCGTGGGATCCGGCAAACAGAAAATGCAATTGCAAGCATTGTATTTCAAACATATCCTTAGAATACCTCGCACTAAGCTAAACATAGTGTCTTAAGGCAAATTAAGTCCTTATCAAAGATAGGTAGATCCTTCCTACTCACACATAACTCACCTAGATCACACTCTAAGACGCTTGTAGATCTATCATTTGATTTTTAATCCATTACTCTTCTGCTCTTAAACTCACACTTCATTTTTCACTTGATCCCTCACATTTAGCCTTAGAAATCTTTCGATTATGGCAAAATTGATCATAAATCATCCTTACCTCAAAATTGATCAATGTTGATAAAACTCTAGTTTTTCCCATCTCAAAGCTTATAGGATATTTTCCAAAAAACTATCCTAAGTCACAACCTGATCTCTAGGATCATTTAGCTTCAATTGACACTCTCATCTTTAGTGTCATCCTTGCTCATCCATTGGTACTCTTGAAAGTTCCAAATCCTTCCATAAAAGACAATCATTAGCTACATTACTCATTACCTTCAAATACTTAAGCACTCCCTCATTTAAGACACTTAGGAGAACTGAAACACTCAAGATGTTATAGGTCTTAGATCTTAGAAACATCATTTCCACTCTTTCATAGCTGCTAAGAGCCGGATCCCTAGGATTAGCCTAGACGGATCCCTCTGAGGAGGGAACCGTGGGATCCGGATGACAGTTTATGTCAAATCTTGCTAAAACAATCATTTCAACTCATCTTCCTAACTCAAACACTCCATCTCATCTTAAATGAGTTCCTAGATCAGTGCAAACTCTGAAGTTGACTCTTTTGCATGTTAATCATCACATTCCAATGAATCCTAGTGGCTTAAGGCTTAAATGCACTTGCCAAACCTCTTGGTTTATAAACCACTTTGTTAGGACCTCCATAGTCATCACTCTCATCCTAAACTTTCAGCACTTTAGAAACCCTTGCAAACCTCTTGAAATCATCTCATCATGAGGAAAACCCCAAGTAGTAACTTATCCACCAAAGAACCACCCATGAAAAAGGCTCGTGTTATACACGAAATCTCTTCAACCGAATCATCTCCGGTCAAGCCAACAAATGATAGGATCCTTCCTCATCCAATCAAACCAATTCCTAAAATGTTAGTACCCACAAAACTACCTATGCCAAATACCACCATACCTCCTGGGCAAAACAATATCATCTCCACTAAACCATCACCATTGGTTCCTAGAGCTATTTCTTTTACATCTCCACTATCATCACCACACCTCTACAATTTAGAGGATTTGCCTCCTAGGCCGTCTCATCCGCCTTCGTCGACAACATTTTCCTCATTAGGAGGAATAATTGTACAAAATCATGGTGTTGAGTCAACACTTGCTCCAGCTTCCTTTTCGCCGTTTCCATCATATAATCCCATTTGGATTATGAGAAATCATCAAAGAAAACCATCCGACCATATGGAAGTTGACAATTCTCTACCACCACCATCATTCTTGGTCGAGCCATTCTCAAATGCGCCTCCACCAATCCCTCCATCGTTTGAAGCTCCACAAGTCGCTTCACTTGATCCTTCGCACCAAGCCATTTCATCTCTTCCACCACCACTACCTAGCCATGACAAAGATTGCTATCATTGTCAACATGTTGAAAGTTTGATACATGAAGTACGAGAAGGCCAACGTTTCATGTTCTATCATCTCCTCGAACGTTTCGACGAGATTAAACCTAAACAAAACTTGAGCTAGAAGATTTTAGTGGTGTCCTAGCATCAAGCAATAGTTGGTTTAGGAATTCCTAGTCATGTATTTTCTCATTTTCTTAGTTTTTAGAGTCATGTATATCATAACTCTAGTTTTATTAAATGGAATTACATGCTACTTGTTGTTTTTCTGAGCATATGATTACTTTATATTCATATCTCATTTTTGTGATAACATTACTTGTTATATCACCTTTGCTGAAATTAATCAGCTAATACGGATCCCTCAGAATTGCCTAGACGGATCCCTACTAGGAGGGAACCGTGAGACAGAAAGCTATTTTCTACTAACTTGGACCACATTTGCAGGAAATTGTGAATTATACTTGCTTTCTAACCTTTGTTTTGTAGTTATTCAATTTACATATGAAGACTTTGACATCCTAAAGCTAGGGGGAGCTTTATGTCAAAGCAATACATTGCAAATTACTTGCAATACTAGGTTTACATTTCGTGTCATCCTCTTGCAAAATTGCAATTATCAAGGGGGAGCACATTCGTCACTGAGACGAAATATTTTGCAAACTTACTTGCAAACAAACTAGATTAATATCACTTTCTTGATGCCCTTACATAGGGATGGACTCGTCAAGGGGGAGTAAAGACGAGATCCTTTCCCGTTACTTGCTCTCTATTTCTTCTTATTTTTATTTCTTTCACATGTTTTTCTTAAAAACGATGTGTTGCTTTACTTCAAACACTTTTTGTTTCGACAAAAAGGGGGATAAGAAAGTAAAAACTACAAATTCAAACTTTTACGAATTTTAGCTTTTTCTTAAAATAATTTTATGTTTTGTCATCAACAAAAAGGGGGAGATTGTTAATACAAATAAGCCGTTAAAACGTTTATTTATATTTTACGATCTTCTAATGTTTTGTCGATAACAAATGTAAAATCATGTTAACGAAACAAATAAAATACGTAAATGGTTTGAACTAATAGTTTCTAACATATTCACATTTTCACATAAAACACTAAAACAAGTATAAGTGATTTTATGATTTAGTAATACATATGTACAACAACTAGTGTTTACATATTTGGGTAAAATACACATAACTAGTATGTAGTATATTGGGTAATATAAATGGGTAGAAACTTAAGTATCACAACCCATTGGGCAAATATATTGAATGTAGTTGGGTACAACCCAAAAGCCCATAACCCATGGATCTTGACCCATAACCCATTGCATGACATCATGCTTATATCATACATGGATAATATCCATAACCCATGGATCAACCCATACCCAAGTGACCAAGTGCATTGCACTCAAAGATACATTGTATCTAGCTAAAGATCCATGGTTCAACCCATGACCCATAACCAAAATACCTATGGGTAAAAGGGAGCGTCCCACGGATCCCTAGCTTAACGCTAGACGGATCCCTTGTGGAAGGGATTCATGGGATCCGGGGAACAGTAGAGTTTTTCTTCTATAAATAGTGAGCCATTTCTTCATTGTTTCTCACCCCTTTCTAACACACTTTCTCCTTGAGTTAAAAACTCACTAACCTCTGATCCAAGAGATCTGTGTTTGTAGTTTTGTTTTTGTGTGATCTTTTAGGTTCCTCTTAAAGGCAAGATCACCACCTTTGAAGTCGAGCAAGCTCGAGTCCATGAGTTGCCATGCTTCCTCATCATCAAGGCTACTGAAGTCTTCTTGTTGATGATTCCTTTCTTTCTTAAAAGAAGTGTAGTGTTGAAGACATTAGTGAAAGATGTCTCAAGTGTCAAGACGAAGATATTAGTGAAGGGTATCTATCGTCTATAGCATAAGCACTTGTGGTAGGTGCTTAGAAGTCAAGACAAGAAGCATTAGTGAAAGGTGCTTAGAAGTCAAGACTAGAAGAATTAGTGAAAGGTGCTTAGAAGTGAAGACACAAGACATTAGTGAAAGGTGTCTTGTAGATCTAGTCAAAGGCAAAAGGCATTAGTGAAAGGTGCCTTAGATGTACATTCGATATGGTGTGTTTCGATGTACAAGATAGACTAGTATTAGATCCAAGGATATTGATATCCTTGATGATGTTGTAAAAGAGTAGATCTCCTTTGGGATTAGTCTTTGGTGTAGTGTGGTAGTAGTTCCTCCATTGCAATGGAACTAGGTGCTTAGCCTAGTACCTAATAAAGGGTAGGCGACGTTGTGTAGGTGTAGTTCACCTTGGAGTGAAAGAACTAGGTACTTAGCCTAGTACCTTATAAAGGGTAGGCGACGTTGTGTAGGTGTGGTTCACCTTGGTGTGAAAGAACCCGGTGGTTAGCCTAGCACCGTATAAAGGGTAGGCGACGTTGTGTAGGTGTGGTTCGCCTTGGTGTGAAAGAACTCGGTATTTAGCTTTGTACCGGAAAAAGGTTAAGCGACGTTGTGAAGGCTTCTCCGCCATAAGGAGATTGGTGTAGTGTTTACGAACTCTCGATTAGGTGACTCGGGGAGTGGAGTAGGGCAAGGAAGGTGTCCTTGTAGCCGAACCACTATAAATACTCGCGTTGTGGTTTTGTGCTTCTTACTCTTATCTTTTCATTACTTGCCTTTACATGCTTGTTTATCAACATCCAACACACACATCCAAATAGATTGACATAAGTCGATCTAAATAGATTAAAAGGAAGTTTTAATTGACAAAACTATTCAACCCCCCCCCCCCTTCTAATTTTCCACACTTTTTGTTTTTACAGTTTTAACCCTTAAAGCAAAACAATTTTTCTTTTTTAGTCCAAAATAACAAGTTTACACTTTTTACCCCTAAGGTTTAGATTATTTGCAAAAACAAGTCCAAAATAGAAATTTTCGTTTATGTTCATTTATTAAGACACTAAACGAACATAAACGATCGAACACAAATGAACATAGACAACCAAACATAAACTTTATTAAACTATGCACAATATATTGTTTTATAAGTGTTGTTTTGTTTAAATAAACCAACTTTAAAATTATGCAATTAAAAAATATGATATACGAACATAAATAAATAATTGAACATAAACAAACGCATAATCGGATGCTCACGAACATAATTGAAGGGACACGACTTTTGTTCATGTTCGTTCATTTAACTAAACGGACGTAAAGTATTGTTCATATTCGTTCATTTAATAAATAAACGAACTTTTTACCGAACGGTTTTATTAGAGACCAAAAATGAAACCACTACCAGATTCCTATACGACCTTGACTGTATCTTTCCTTAAAAGAGTCCTTAAAAAACACTACTCAATATCTAACCTAATTCTAGCGATAACCTAAAAATATACAATTAAAAAAAGATTCAATTTTTAACAATAATCATAACAAATAAAATATACATATTAATCACGCAATATATCAATCAAATTAGTACAAAACAATTAAGATCGTGTTAAAAACCAAAACAACAATAAGAACCTCCTTCTTTTGTGGATCCTCAATCTTCCTCATTCAACCTTCCACCTCAAATCACTCTATTTCTACCACCATCACTTCCAAACCATGACAAAGATTGTTATCATTGTCAACATGTTGAATGCTTAGTACATGAACTACGTGACGAGCTACGTTTTATGTGTTATCACCTCCTCGAACGTTTTGATGAGGTCAACAAACCTAAAAAATCTTGAGCTTAGGAATTCAAGTGGTATTCTAGTATTAGGCTTAACTTAGATTGATTAGGAATCATACTTCATGTATTTGTCATTCTCTTAGTTTTAGAGATATGTATATCATTTCTCATGTTTTTATTGAATGAAATTACATGTTATGTGCCATATGGTCCTAAGATTATGTTTGGTGCCTTAATACATAACTCTTGTTGATGTTGACACCACATTTTACATCTATATTGCTGTCATAAGTATGTAGGCAGATGGATCCCTGACTTTTGCCTACACGGATCCCTCCCAAGAAGGAACCGTGTGATCCGTGCAACAGAAGATATTTTTATTACTAATTTAAGTCTCATTTGCAGGAAATTATGCACCATATGCTTGTTTTCTAACATTTGTTTTGTAGATTTTCAATATACACATGGAGACTTTGACACCCTAAACTAGGGGAGCTTCTTGTCAAAGCAACACATTGCAAAAACGCTTGCAATACTTTTACATAGGATTACATTACTACTTGACGTCCTCCTCACAAAGGAGCACTCGTCAAGGGGGAGAATGTTCGTCAAAAAAACGAAACCATTTGCAAACAAATTGCAAAACACTCGGTTAGTTTTCCTAATTACTTGACGCCCTCAACAAAGGGAACCACCCGTCAAGGGGGAGCTAAGACGAGAATTCATATTATTACTTTTCACACGTTTTTCTTAAAAACAATGTGTTAGTTTCTTTTCGACGCTCTTTTTGTTTCGACAAAAAGGGGGAGAAGAGAGTAAAAAACTCCAATTCAAACTTTTACGAATTTTAGTCTTTCCTTAAAATAATCTTATGTTTTGTCATCAACAAAAAGGGGAAGATTGTTAATACAAATAAGCCGTAAAAACGTTTATTTATATTTTATGATTTTCTATTGTTTTGTCGATAACAAACGTAAAATCATTTTAACGAAACAAATAAAATACGTAAATGGTTTGAGCCAATAGTTTACTAACACACTTACGCTTTCATATAAAACATTAAACAAGTAATAGTGTTTACATTTTATAGAAATGCATATGTATAACAACTAGTGTTTACATAATATGGAAATGTGTATATATACATACATTTGTATATATTGTAATGGGTAATGTAATGGGTAGAAATCTAAGCTCTTAATCCATTGACTAGATACATTGAATGTAGTTGGGTAAAACTCAAAGTCCATGACCCATACCCATGGAGCTTGATCCAGAACCCATGACCCATTGCATGACATCATGCATGAATTCATATTGGGTATTATCCATGACCCATGGACCTAAACCATACCCATGATCCAATGTCTAGATACATTGTATCTATTTGGGTACGCATGACCCAAAGTCCATAACCCATGACCCATGATCCATGACCCATAACCCAAATATGGACGGATCCCTCAAGTAAGGGATCCGTGGGATCCGGGGAACAGTATATGTTTTTGCCTATAAATAGTGAGCCATTTCTTCATTGTAACTCAACCATTTTACACATACTCTCTCTTAGTATTGTAAACTCTCTAACCTCAAATCCAAAGGATCTCTCTATGTAGTTTTGTGTTTATGTGATTCTCTAGGTTCCTCTTAAAGGCGAGATCACCACCTCTTGAAGTCGAGCAAGCTCAAGTCCATGGGTTGCCAAGCTTCGTCATCATCAAGACTACTGAAGTTATCTTGTTGATAGTTCTTTCCTCCATCCTTAGAAGTGTTGTGTTGAAGGCATAAGTGAAAGATGCCAAACGGGTCAAGTAGAAGGCATTAGTGAAAGGTGCCGAAGGTTCCTGTCAAAGGCATTAGTGAAGGGTGCCGAAGGTTCATGTCAAAGGCATTACTGAAAGGTGTCGAAGGGTCGTGTCGAAGGAATTAGTGAAAGGTGTCAAGGGTGTACAATCGATATGGTGCATCGATGTACAAAATATTTAGTTTGGGTTAAAGGATATTGATATCCTTGATGATGTTGTAATAAGGAGTGTGTCTCCTTTGTGATAGGTGTTGTGTAGTGTTGGGTAGTAGTTCCTCCTTTGTAATGGAACTCGGTATCTAGCCTTGTACCGGATAAAGTATAGGCGACGTTGTGATAGGTTTGGTTCTACCTCATGGAAGAACCCGGTGTCTAGCCTTGTACCGGATAAAGAGTAGGCGACGTTGTGAAGGCTTTGTTGGGTCTATTATAAATTTTATGATGCAAAACAAGAAGAATGAAACATGAAGGACTAAAAGTGACAAGAAGAGAAACTACAAAAAGATGGAGGATTTGGAAGATTCTAGAAGATATGCTTAAAAGAATATTTAGTTTCCTAATTATATTATAATTCCTCTTGTAAACCCTAGATGTCTCTAGTATATAAAGATACATAGGGTCATTAGTTTTAGAGTACGTACAAGATGTAGACGTCTAAAGATGTGTATGTGTGGGAACCTAGGCGTAGGGATTGGGAAAACGCCTAGGGTTTAGTGGTTTAGTTAGTTAGTGTTAGATCAAGTCTTTGATCTTTATTATAGTTAGTTAGTTAGTTTATGATAATGAAAAATCTTGTTCATAATAATGTTGATTCTATGTTTGAATATTCCGCTTTCATTATTATGTGTTCCTAGATATAATATTAGACCTAGTCTAAGAGCTTACAACGATCTTCACATGTGGTATCAGAGCCTGGGGCTCGTGATATCTAGGATTTACAAGGTTTTATGTGTCGAAGAATGATGAAAAAGACGAAAAATTCGAATCTATAAATTTTCGTATGTACTTCTGCAGCACTGTTTTCAAGAGGGCATAACTTTTTATTGAGCCGTTGGATCGTGACAAAATTTTAGGTGGACGTTCTCTATATACTAATCTAACTTTCCACCGAAGGGATCGTCAATTGGAGCTTTCAGTAAAAAGATATACTATGTCGAAGTTAGCTGCTGAAGGTGTTTTCAGAATCGAATTTTTCAGGTTTTTAATGTTTTCATTCGTTTGAGTATGCATTAAAAGGTACTATCAAACCCTAATTCAATGAGCTTTTAATGACCACTATTTTTTGGAGTATGATTTGCTTGTTTATTGGTATCGAAACCCTAAATTACTCAAAGTACTGCTACCCTTTTTCAAAGTATTGGTCGATGTTTTAAAAGTACTGCTTGAGTTATTATCTGTTTGACGATTACATGTTTGATGAAACATAAAGTGATCACATGATGGGACCTACAAGTGAATATTATACTCGGTTTTGATGGGATTTACATGTGAATGGAACCTACATATTTGGATAATGAGCCACGTGATCAGACAAGAGACGAATATTAATTCTTTTGCTACAACTTATGGTCCCTACTCAAGGTTTCAATCCTCTACAATGCACATCTGCTAGTGGAGCTGCTTTGTCGTGGTTAGCATAGTGTTATTTGATCCACCACTGATTGATTGATCCTATATTTTTATTGTGCACTTTGGAATATTGTGGGGCACGTTTGATTGGTATTCACGTGGAGTACTACAAATGGATTGATTGACTTGGATATATTGGTTCGTTCATGGTACTGTTATCACATGGAGCAGGTAATTACGTGAAGAGAATAAAAGTCTTGACGAAGTACTGCTCCTTGAACATGAAAGTACTGTTTGGTTTAAAAGTATTGCTCTGGTATTTTAAAAGTACTGCAGATTTTAATGAAAGTACTGCTCCTTCTCCAAAGTACTGCTCAAGGTACTGATTCTTTCTCATATGGTTTTCGATTTAAGGGGAAGTCGAGCGTGATAATGGTTATGGATTTTTGGATGACACACACACAGAATGGTTATTTGGTTCACACACACAAGGAATTTGGGTTTATGTTCTTAAAGGATTCAAAAAGGCTCGTATTTGATTCTTATGGATTAATTGATTACGAAGAAGGTTGAATATCATTTATGTGATGTTGTAGTTGAGTTTCACAGGTTTGTGTTCTTATCATATAGCTTGATGAATCTAGCAATGTGTGATTTTTCTTATGATGCTCTATGCACACATTGGCTATCACTTAAAGGAGTTACATTGTAGTGCTCAGTGTCTCATACTAGTTGAGGATTCTTGTCAAGGGATTGCGGTCTACTTATATTTGGTTCGTATAAGTATGGAGTTCCGTGGATAGTACAAGATTTAAGACACAAGTTTGAGAAATTCTACTTCTTCATCAAATTCGTTATACTTGGTTTTCTTCACAAAAAATCATTACATAAAGCCTACACTTTTGAAGAATCATTGATGGACATGCATCACTCAAGGGGAAGTGTTTGATTTTTACTACTGTTGATCATTATTACTACTGCTAGTTGGAGTTTTCTACTGTTTTGGATCCATTTTTCCTATGGTGCGTAATGGTGGGCGATTTGAAGCATTAGAAGTCTTAGATTGGAAGTATGATATTGGTTCGTAGTGGTCAAGATCATTATTTGCATACGTTCCCTATTTAGATAATAACAAAAAGGGAAAGAGATGTTTGAGTGACATGTTTAAGTCAAGGGGAAGATTGTTTCATAAATGGTGAGATTTAATTATCTCAACTTCTGCTACTGGAAGTTCGTACAAGAATCGTGTTTGTTTTGTCATCATCAAATAGGGGAAGATTGTTGGGTCTATTATAAATTTGATGATACAAAACAAGAAGAATGAAACATGAAGGACTAAAAGTGACAAGAAGGGAAACTACAAAAAGATGGAGGATTTGGAAAATTCTAGAAGATATGCTTAAAAGAATATTTAGTTTCCTAATTATATTATAATTCCTCTTGTAAACCCTAGATGTCTCTAGTATATAAAGAGACATAGGGTCATTAGTTTTAGAGTACGTACAAGATGTAGACGTCTAAAGGTGTGTGTGTGTGGGAACCTAGGCGTAGGGATTGGGAAAACGCCTAGGGTTTAGTGGTTTAGTTAGTTAGTGTTAGATCAAGTCTTTGATCTTTATTATAGTTAGTTAGTTAGTTTATGATAATGAAAAATCATGTTCATAATAATGTTGATTCTATGTTTGAATATTCCGCTTTCATTATTATGTGTTCCTAGATATAATATTAGACCTAGTCTAAGAGCTTACAACGATCTTCACATGCTTCTCCGCCACACAGAGTTTGTGTTGTGTAGTTCTTACGAACTCTCGAGTAGGTAACTCGGGGAGTGGAGTAGGGCAAAGAAGGTGTCCTTATAGCCGAACCACTATAAATACTCGCGTCGTGGTTTTGTGTTCCTTACTCTTTATCTTTGCATTACTTATTTATATGCTTATCTATCAACATCCAACACACACATCAAATAGATTGACATAAGTCGATCTAAATAGTTTAAAACGAAGTTTTAATCGGTATAACTATTCAACCTCCCTTCTAGAGCCAACATCAAACAAGCTCTTGGTAGGTGACATGTGAGATTCTTCAAGACTCAAGCTTGTGACAACTGGATAGAAACGATGGGGCGATTCACTCTTGAATCAACCTTGGTCCAGGAAATGAATTGACGAATACTTTTGAAAAACCTTTCGATGTGCAAATCTATTCTTTTCTCTAGCACATCGAATGTGTATTCATTTTCAAATACAAAAAGTATTTATCATTGAAAATTGATCTTTCTCATAAAACCTTCGTCGTATTGCAAAACTCTTTCTCTTAAGCAATACGCGATTGTTTTTCAAATCAATTTATCATCAATCAGTGAATCTCAATTCGCTGGTTCACTCACTCCGTGTTGTCTACTTTGGGATGCTCCGGTTTGAGAACGGCTAGATCAAGCTGCGAAACCCTGTCAAGGAGATCCTTAGGAATTCTACCCGATCACAGACAGTATTTATACTGATCAACGGGGAACCGTGGTTCTTGCAACTGTATTCAACGAAAGTGAACAAAGACAATTTCGTATGTTTTATTGCTAACTGTTGTTTACAGGAACATTTGACGGTTGCAGCTGATCGTTATTGAGAAGTCAATTCATAACCACATGCTCAGAGCACACACACTTAATTGAAGAAAATCATGAAAATCAAAGACATACAACAATGTTTCCGCTACTCTGATGAAAAGATGTCATAATCCAGAAAGTGTGAGTATGTCGGTCCAAAAGTCACACCATCACATGATGGCGATACAACAAAGGATTATTCAGAGATTTGTTGTGGCTGATGATCTTGAAGAAAGCTCAAAGATCATCAAGACGTGGATCAGTTAAAGACCTCCACTGAAAGTACAAAGCATTCGGACTTTGAAGAATCACTACTAAAGCACAAAGATTGCGGAAGTGAAGAATTGAAGTCTACGAGCTCAAGACTGAAGACAAAGATAGAATGCTAGAATGCAAAATGTATTTCATGGGGTGACCTCCCTTAGGGAGAGATTGTTGGGATTTAGAAAATACATGTTGAAGAGTCGGTCACCCCAATTATAGTCTAGTATATCTTAGCTCGTAGATATTACGTTATTTACTAGTTTATTAGTTAGTTATTAGTTTAGAGCAATACCGTGGAAGACGAACGGGTCTTTACCCACTGTATGCCTGATCCACAGCCCGACAGGAGGGCGTGTAGTTTGTAGTATAAATAACTCTTCCCACTTGGGAAGAGGTGGTGCTTTTCATTTTAATCAAACATCTTCTTTTGTTTTACTCTCTCTCTCTAGAAAACACCCTCTCTCTAAAATGGCTTACTTGATCTATCATCATCCTAGACCACCCGAATCATCAAACAACATAGAAAGAATGATCCTACAGCACCAAACATTACCTATCGTGCCAAACAAATTACGTAAATATAGGCAATTATATAAAACAGAAACATAAAATTTTGATTTATACGTAGGACTAATGACATTTATGTATATAAATAGTCACCTTCTTGATCAAAGAAGTTAGGGTATTAGGTTTTTAATTAATCTGCAAAAAATTCATATAGCTGAAAAAAGCGGCAAAATACGTAAATAAACAAAAAGAATTCAATAATATTGTAAAAAAAATCATTATCACATAATATGATTACCAGGTCTGCAACATTTACACCGCCAACCGGCCATTAAAATTAATTGATACGAGAAAAAAAATCGCATTAGTAGAATCAATTAGAGTTTGTTTGAACCAAAATAATAATCAGAGTAAAAATACAATCAACACAACAAAAACAAACCACATACTTGAGCACTAACCTGCATTAAAAATAAAAGAATAAACTTTATAACGGACTAGTAAAGCATAATTCATTAATAGGAAACCATACAATTCATTAATCAAATTGTAGGATCTTGATTGACTGAAATGTAATTTGGGGAATGTGGGATTAGGGTTTAATGGGAGAGATGGGAATAGGGTTTGAGAAGATGTTATGAGAGGGTGAAAGAATATGAATAAGGCGGGGTGTAGATTGTTTCTAACAGACTTTGTTTATGTTTTTGCTAAAAAGTCCCTTGGCCATTTTTTTCTTTTCACATTTTTGACACACCTATGATTGGGGACCTTTTAAAAAAACACTCTGATTTTTCCCACTTAAAAACTCAATTGGCCAATAGAAAAACTTAATTGCAAAATCAAGGTTTCCTATTGGACAATTAATTCCCTCGATTTAAAAAAAAAATTAAGTATTCTTATTATATAAAAGATTGACATGCTACAAATATCTGGGCCAAACTAATAACGATATGATATTTTTTACTCGATGTATTTTATCAACGGAATTGGAGAATCATGAATTTATGACCATCTCACCATCAAAAACATTAATAAAAGTATATAACATGGCCCGGCCTTAATAGCTTTAAGCCCAACGTTTTGGATCAGACAACTGACAATATATCTCTTTAAAAGTTCACTTCAGTATTGGATCTTTTATTTCTTCTCCATAGTCATTAAAAGGGCCATCGAGCCCATAATGTGTTTTGGCATCTAGACAGTGAATAATAAATTGCACGTTGATAATATTTTGCTGTTGTTTCTTGATAGTTGCAACGAGTGTAGAAACCCGCGCGATGCAGCGGGATTGGCTTCAAAATACTTACTTTGTAACGACACTTAAACCTTATTCTACAGGACTTACCTTGCAACATCGCTTAAACCTTAGGGACTACTTTTGCCAGATTGCTATAGATAACAATTAATGATGCAGGACTTATTTTGCAGTGCCACTTGAACCTCAGGGACTATTTTTGTCAAGTTGGGAAAGTTTGCAATTAATGCGTGCTTTTGCAAACTTTTGGTCCTGCCTTTTAGTATATACAAGTTTAGAGACCAACGGTGTATTTTAGTCTAGATGTTTTTAACATAGTTACATTTGGAGTTTCTCGAAATATTAGCAAAGGAAAAAGGTCACCATATGATTTCAATATCTAATTGACTAAACCCCATGTGCCGTGATCCTTTTCTTGATACTGAATGAATGGACATTCACAATTTTTAAATATCGTCTACAAATGCATATTACGTTTTAACGAGTGTAGAAACCCGCGCGATGCAGCGGGATTGGCTTCAAAGGACTTACTTTGTAACGACACTTAAATCTTAAGGACTATTTTTGCCAAATTGCTATAGATAGCAATTAATGCTACAGGGCTTACTTTGCAACGACACTTAAACGTCAGGGACTGTTCTTGCCAAGTTGTGAAACTTTGCATTTAATGTTTGGTTAGGACTTACCTTGCAACGTCGCTTAAACCTTAGGGACTATTTTTGCCAGATTGCTATAATTAGCAATTAATGATGCAGGACTTATTTTGCAGCGCCACTTGAACCTCATGAACTGTTTTTGCCAATTTGGAAAAGTTTGCATCTAATGCGTGCTTTTGCAAAACTTGATGTCCTGCCTTTTAGTATATATACTAATATAAAGAGCCACCAAATGGTTTAATTAAGTGATAGAAAACTATCATATAAAGAGCCAGCTTTGCACAAATCTCATGAATTTGTGAGAACGGATTAGACAATATCACATAAAAATAAAATTTAAAAGAAATGTTACTCTTAAACGTTACAACTTTTGAACACATTCTATCCATAGAAGTGATTGAACAGTTGTGTAATATATATATATATATATATATATATATATATATATATATATATATATATATATATATATATATATATATATATATATAGGGAAGGGATCCAATAAGAAGAATAATTAAAATGAGAAGGGTAAGAAGTAATTCTAGCCACACATTTTAATATGGGAGGGAAAATTTGAATGAAGATGCATCCATTTTTTTAGGTGCATCTAGAATGAGTGGTTGTGGTTACTTCCTATCATTCTTATTTTTATTATTCTTCTTATTTGATCCTAACTCTATATATATATATATATATAGAGAGAGAGTGAGGATCATGTGCGGATATTTTTAATTCGTGCGGATGTGCGGATAGATCTGTACCGCCCATTCTAGATCTGATCTTGACTTTTTGTAAAAAAGTCAAGATCTGCGCTAACTTCACGGTACCAATTGATCATGTAAACGATTTTTTTATTTTTTTTTCCTTTTGAGGGATCCTTACTATTGTTATCTTCTTTCATTTTTTTTTTCAGATTTTTCTAAGCACTTTTTGTTTTTTTGATTATAAGTGCTACCGTAATATTAACGATATTATGAGTTATATTGTGATATTATAAAATGGTGATATAATAAAACCAACTGTGATATTAAGCTTTTTAACATGTAAAAATGAACCATGATATTAAGAAACATATGATAGTTACTATGATATTAACAATTTTATTAAAAAAACATATGATAGTTACGGTGATATTAACAATTATATTAAAAAAAGAAAAAACATTCATGTGATATTAAAAAAGAACCGTGATATTAACATTTTTTTTTATTAAAAAAGGAATGGTGATATTAATAATATTAGTAAAAAAAACAAAAACGTAGTGTGATATAAAAAAAAATTTAGTGTGATATTAACAATTTGTATTAAAAAGAAAAGAGTTTATGTGATATCAAGATCAGATCTTGACTTTGTCAAGATCAGATCTTGACTTTTGTAAAAAAAGTCAAAATCGATTTTAATATCACAATACCTTTAATCATTAAAACGATTTTTTTTTTAATTTTTTTTCAGCGATTCTTAATAATTTATCATCCTCTTTATTTTTTTAATTTTTTCAGATTTTCTTGAATTTTTTCTAAAAAAAAAGCTACTGTGATATTATCCGCACCATCCCTACTTAAATTTCAATCCGCACCCGATCCCTATATATATATATATATATATATATATATATATATATATATATATATATATATATATATATATATATATATATATATATATTATATATATATATATATATATATATATATACTAGTGTCAAAACCCATGACTTGTGATTTTTATTTTTAGGTTTTAGTAGAACAAATATATACTAAAAAGTTAAATTAAACAATTTACAACTGTAATTGATGTTTTAATTTAAGGTTTTCAATTTTATTATGGGATCATTTTGCTCGTCTTACCCGTGTTAAGCGAAACCACGTCACTCCATCCACTCACTTACCCAGTGATGACTGATTTAACTACAATGGGGTGCTTGGCATAATATTTTGCTTGACCTTAGTAGCAGGTGTCTTCTTCTGCACAAATTATATACAATTTAAAGCATCAAAAGAAATAGATATTGTTACCAAAAGACAATCTTTTTTTTCTTTCAAAAAGTGAAGTCGAGCAAAAAATAAAAATGGAGTCGAGTGAAAAATAATGAAGTAGAGCAAAAAATAACACTGTAGTCGAGTACTGGCGCAGTCGAGCAGTCTATATTTGGAATTTTTTTTTCCATATAGAGAAAATGGTCTATGCGATGGAAAAAAATCTCTTGGTCTATTTAAGTCATTGGCCCTAAAAACAATTCGTGGGATGTGCTATGCTCACCCTGTAAACTTCTTTACTATTGCTAAAAAATTATGTTCTTTCATGGGAATAAGCAATTTTTTAAGCTTTTGCTATAGCAACAACCGACTTAATCTGCTCCATCTAATATTAACCACATGCTTATGTGTTGTAGTGTATTTGTAGGATCGTAATATTTATTGTGTTGATGATTCGGGTGGTCTTGGATGATCAAAATACATGTTAGCCATAGTTAGAGAGTTAGTAGAGAGAGAGGGTGTTCTTGCCAGAGGTTTACACAAAAGTATGGAATATTAGATTGAAAGCACCACCCTTTCCATGGATGGAAGGAGTATTTATAGTTACAAACATAACGACCTCCTATCGGCCTGTGGATTAGGTATACAGTGGGTAAAGACCCGTCCTTCCTCCACGGTGTTGCACTAAACTATTTTACGCTACTGACTAACTAATTAACTACATAATAACGTAAATAACGACAAGTCTACGAGCTAACTTATGCTAGATAATATTTGGGGTGACCGACACTTCACTATGGAATTTTCTAATTCCTAACAATCTCCCCCTAAGGGAGGTCACCCCATGTTTTACATTTCGAATCCTAGCATTCTATTCTTGACAATGTTCTTGAGCTTGTAGACTTCAATTCTTCAATTCTGCAATCTTTGTGCTTAAGCAGTGACACTTCATAGTCCGCATATTTTGTACTTTTAGTGGAGGCCTTTAACTGATCCACATCTTTGATGATCTTCGAGCTTTCTTTGAGATCATCAGCCACAGTAAATCTCTGGATCACCCTTTATTATGTTGCCATCATGTGAAGTTGTGACTTTCGGACCGACATGCTCACACTTTTGGATCATGACATCTTTCCATCAGAGTAGCGGAAGCCTTACTGGTTCATGATATTTGCAGCAGCGAAGCAGAAGTATAGTATGAAATATCAGAGCCAGGTTATGTAGATATGCACCAGTCATGATTTCTTCAAATTAAGTGTGGATGCTGTGAGCATGCGGCTTTGGATTGACTCTTCAATTCTGATCAGCTGCAACCGTCCAAATGTACCTGCAAACAACAGTCAGCAATAAAACACACGAAAGTGTCTTTGATCACTTTCGTCGAATTGAGGTACACGGCCCACGGTTCCCCGTTGATCAATACAAGTACTGCCTGTGAACAGGTAGGATTCCTAAGAATCTCCTTGACAGGGTTTCGCAGCTGTTCTAGCTGTTCTCAAACCGGAACGTCTCAAAGAAGACAACACGGAGTGAGTGAACCAGCAAATTGAGATTCACTGATTGATGAAAAAATGATTTGAAAAAAAAATCGTGTATTGCTTGAAGAAAGAGTTTTGCAATACAATGAAGGTTTTATGAGAAAGATCAATTTTCAATCAAAAACACTTTTTGCATTTGAAAAGAGTACACATTCGACGTGCTAGCGAAAAGAAGAGATTCGCACATCGAACGGTTTTTCTAAAAGTATTTTTTCAATCAGAGATACTTTTTGTGTTTGAAAACATAAATACGCATTCGACGTGCTAGAGAAAAGAAGATTTGCACATCGAACGGTTTTTCCAAAAGTATTCGTCAATACCATTCCTGGACCAAGGTTGATTCAAGATTGAATCTCCCCATCGTTTCTATCCAGTTGTCACAAGTTTGATCTTACGAGAAGATCTCACATGTCACCCACCAAGAGCTTGTTAGATGTTGGCTCTAGAAGGATTTTCATCTTCATTGTGAATATTTTTACATATCACTCGGATGTTCTGGCAATACCACAAGGATAATGCGTAGGACTCTTAATATATACTTACTTTCCACATTGTGTGAAAAAGCAAGTCTTCAAGAATTTAGTGTCCTAACGAGATATTGTGGATGATCTCTTGGCTCTAGACTCAATTTTGCATATTTGGTTCCTATGCCGGAGACTAGGGAGAGGGTCTCCTTCTTCAATATCAACAATCTCTAAGAGAAAGTCGATAGATTATGTAGGTTCCCCGTGAGAATGAAACAAGCCCTTTTAAGAGGAACTTGAGTAGCTTGGGAAGTTTAGGTGCAGTGCGTCACTGGGTCCATGACGTTTTGTCTTCAATACCGGCGTTACCTTAGTAACCACCAGTAGCATATGTATTGAACCCGGTTTCTGCCCTAAGGTTGAATTGATGGAGGGCTATTTCTTTTCACCCTTTTCTCATTCATTTCTTTTTCATTCTTCAACCCCTTCAGTGCTTACCGAGACTTCATAACTAGAACCTTGTTGGGTTTATTCCAGTTCTAGCTCTATCTCAGTCCGCACTCTTCCCATATTCTCATATTTCTCATTTTTTCAATATTACTAAGGACTCTACACTATCTAGTGGATTGTCCCTGGGAAGATCCCTCCGGTTCTGGCTGGATCGTGGGAACAAATACCTAACCTCACCAACCTTATAACTCCATCCATTAAAGTAAAATGGTCGGTCTTTTGGTATTGTTCATTCCTTCTTTGAAACCAATTGAAAAATCATTTGGAAAAACAATCAAGGTACTTGTGATACGAGATCAAAGCATTTTGTACCTTAATAGTTTTGATCATTTAGAAAATGCTCCCCCTCAACATGTGCATATGATTTTGAAATTGTTTAGCACATGGAGGCAAGAGTTATTTGAAATAATTTCTTTGAAATAATTTCTTGATCACAATTTCCATGGAAAAAGCCATTTGATTTTCTTTGGTAAATTCTCCCCCTCAATATGTGCATAGGATATTTGAAATCATTTTTATCACATAGAGGCAAGAGTTCTTTTGAAGCACATCCACGATTACAAAATCCATTTAAGAAACCATTTGAAAACTCAATCAAGGTACATTATGTTAAAACATAAAAGCATTTGCACCTCGATAGTTTCTTTTCTTTTAAAATGCTCCCCCTTAATATATGCTTCGAGATTCGAAAGCGTTTAGCACATATGAGAGAGCAGCCTGCACAACTGAATCAAAACGATCAACTTTTATCAAATTTCATTATTAAATCACAAATTCTCCCCCGATCAAAAATATCAAACCCTTTGAGATTTTGGATCCCAAGTGATTTAATAAGGTTTATAAAACATGGGAGAAAATGTGCCTGATTTAAGAACTCATCTGGTTTTTGGATAAATCCTCCTCCTCAACATGTGCATTATGTATATTGAAATCGTTTGGCACATGGAGGCAGGAGTGCCTTTAAAGGACTAAAACCAATTCTATTTAAAACAGATTTGAGATTTAAATCACGATCTCTACCCCGATCAGAAATATCAAACCATTTGAGATTTTTGTGATCCCAACTGATTTAAATCATTTAGAAAAATTTGGGGAACGACGTGGCAAGATTCAATTTTGAAAGATGACAGATAAGGACCATTTTAAGACATTAAAGATTGTTAGTGTCAGGTATGATAGTTTTTAAGAGATCTTTTAAGTAAAACAAAACAATTTCACAATCAAACAAGAACAGAAAAAATTTCATTTTGAAAGACCTTGATTCTAAAGAAAAAATCATACCATGACATAACATTAAATCTTTATATCACCATTTAATAACGTACAAACCGGAACTTTTGTGAAGAAATATCGTTTGAAAATATTTTATTTTAAATCACACTCCCCCTCAATCCATGACAGAAATCAATAATTGAGTGACTTAGGTTTTGATAACAAGAAGTCCGGTGATTTTCAAAAAATTAGTCCAATATATTTTCAAAACAATATTTTCCATTTTCAAAACAATTTAATCAAATTATTCAAAATTGTTTAAAAATGGTATCCTGCACAAAGATACGTTAGGTGGTTGAGAAGCTTCTGTTGTTGTTGCTGTAGGGTTTGGAAGAAAAACCGTTTGCTGATGCAGTGAGACTTCTTCTTACGTTGCATTTTGAATGCCAACTGAGGTCAAATTAAGCTCTGTTTCTTCAATCACTTAGAAGAAAACCATCTGCTGATGCAGTGAGACCTCTTACGTTGCATTTATGCCAACTCTCCATAGAAGTCCAATTAAGCTCCGTTTCTTCATTTGTCAACCCAAGATATAGTTACCCTTTCCTTTCGGCAACCAATCATATTAATCTGTGGGATCCGGATAGGGAACATTCTTATAACCAATATACCTGCATACGTTAGTGAACACACATACAGATATATGGTGGTCGACATCACCCAAACAGTAATCGACTAATAAAAGTCTATGCAACATATCAATCAGATCATTTAAATGTATGGGAAAAATGTGTTAATCAAACTCTAATTATCTAATCCTAGCAATCATATCCTTAGCACCTAGTCCTTCAACTTAGGTTAACATCATTTTTAATTAAGCATATTAGGATAATTAAGAAAGCTCGTTAGAAAATATGGATTTGAAAACATTTTCCCCCACAACCAATAACTCATTTTATAAAAGATTTTAAAAGTGCTGAAGTCATTGATTGAGTTTCCAAATTTTATAAAAACTCTGAATCTGATTGATTTTAAGCAACTCATTTTCCACCATTTTAGAAAACACAACAAATATTTTTCTGAAGAATTTTAGACGGAAAAACATTTGTGTAGGAACAGCAGTCTTTATGACGACATGCTTTCCTTGTTTTGTTTTAGGATAAGTGCACGAAATATTTTGAAAATAGATTTAGCGCAACACTTTCCTTCCTTTAAAGAACGGGTTGCTATCTGAAATAATAGCAAGCCATCATTTGAAGCCCGGGTTACAGTCTGAAATAACTGTAAGCCATATTTTTGAGACATGTTTAAAAAGAAATATTTACACCTCCTGCTCGAACTTCATCTAAAGTCCCGTGCCATTATTGAATGACATTTCTAAGACCGTAGATGTTATCGATACCAGAAGACATGTCTTGAGAAAACATATTTTTGGTCTTTTTCAAATTTTCTGATTTTTTATGGATTTTTGAAGATTTTATATTTTTCTATTTTCTTTTTGTTGGTTTTATATTTTTGTATTTTGTTTTGCTGGTTTTATATTTTTGTATTTGGTTTTTAATAAATATATACAAAGATAGAGAAGATGATATAGTTAAAGAAGATGATAATACGAGTACCGAGATAAGGATATCGTGCAACACGTCGTAGAAGATAGAATTCGTCATCTCTTAAACTTCCACCACCAAAGCTTCCGAGGCTCCAGAATAGGAGATAGAACATGAGCCTTTGAGAAAAAGAGACTTTGGCAGCTTCCCCCCAAACCGAAAATCCATAAGTTGAGCAGATACGAAGCTCTATTTCAAGCTTGACTTAGCCAGGTGCACAGATAAGCACACCACTATCATAACTCCCGCTGCTCCATTTAAGAACGATAATCAAGGATCTCCATTCGGGGTTATATCATCAAGAAGAAGAACAGCAACGTATCATCCCACTCTTTAAATTTCTTCTCATATTTATTTTCCACTGAGGTCTGAAGCAATCCATTCCAAAAAGGTGTCAAGAGAACAATTCCCCCAAGTAGTTGAATTGAAGCAGTCAGTTTCTTTGTATAATGCTCAAGAACTCTCCCCGAACACACATCATGAGGGGAATGAAAACACCTTCCCATGTTCACATTTTTCTTCCCGGATGATCGTGTATGAAGCTCAAGAACCCGAAGTACACCAATACCCAAGAGCTCTCCCGAATACACATCATGAGGGGAATGAAAACACCTCCCCATGTTCACATTTTTCTTCCCTGATGATCGTGTATAAAGCTCAAGTATCCGAAGTATACCAATACACAAGGAATGAATAACTGATAACATTGAAGAAGCAGGCCAAGTCACTGATTATCTCTGCGGGTGACAATCTCTGCGGATGTCAACACCGGAATAAGTGATTATATCTCTGAATCACTGATTAAGCACTCAAGTGAAACAGTTGAGCATCCCCAATGTACACAATCTTTCTCCCCAATGAATCACACACTTTTGTACCTCTTTATCTTCAGAAACTTTCTTTTACATCACTTCCCCCACGTCGTTGGACTAATAACACTAAAAGCCTTGATGAGTAAAACCTTGAGTTTCTCTGCGGTCATGACATTTGTTTTCCCGGAATATCTTCAATCACTTAGAAGTATTAAGCTCATCAAGTTTACTCGCCATGAGTCAAATCTTGAGTTTCTCTGCGGTAATAACATTTGTCTTCCTGGGATATCTTCAATCACTTAGAAGAATTAAGTTCATCAAGTTTACTCGCTTTGTGTCTCGATGTGTGTCTCCTTGCCCCTTTCTGGTTTTGATACTTCAGAATCAGCAACAAATATAAGCCCAAATACTTGAAATCTTAATGAGAAGAACACTTGAACTCTTGTGAGAATCAACTTGCTGAAGACTCTCTCTGACTATTTTTATCAACCCTTATGTAGACAATTTGAAGTGACCACTGATGAAGAAAAACCGATATACCCTACTTGAAACTGAAGTCAACTTCCCCACATTTGTATCTTAAGCTTGCACCTAATGATGGAAGAACGGTGTAGAGAATTTATGCTTCAAGCAAATCTCTAAGTACTCACTACCCAAACAAAGTTTGAGACATTAACACCTCTTGCGATTATCCACACCGTCATATGCGTGTGACACTAAGTAAAACAAAGTAACTCCTAATAGTGATAGTTAACCAGGTCTTCAACCATCCACCTCGACTGCTGGTAACTAGATAAACCAAGTCTTCAACTCAAATTCTTAAGCCCGAGCAAGTTATCAAATAAGAACACGCCTTTGTGAGAGTCAACTTCAATCTCAAATAAGTGATAAATGATTAACTCCGAAGTAATCAACTTGTGTCAAATGTCCAATACGAGAAATAGTCAATAACAACGTCTCGAGGAGTCACTGCTAAAGAATATGAGCAAGTCTAATTGAGGATTGAATCTGACTTATAACTCTCTCCCAATTAGTGCTCTCCCCTAAACCGACAATCTGTTTGATAGATGCCCAGATTAAGAAGAAGTATTTAGATCGTTAAATGCAACTCGTCTTTAGTCTTCTAACATGTAGCAGAAAATGTAGAACAGACTGTAGACTCGACCTTCTTCAAGATTGTCCAGTTGGGGAATAGATAATTAACATCTTCAACTCACACCAAAAAGCATCCCACCAAAAAGCATCCCAATTAACTTACATCTTGCAAATCCCCTTAACTAAAATCCCTCCCAATCAAACAAGAACAGAAAGATGTTCATCAAGGAAATCGCAATCAGGCCGCAACGAACACACAAGATGGTAACACCAAACTACCAATCACATCAAACAAGAACAGAGAGATTGTTCGGAATCATCATGTTGATGTATACGTGAAGCATTAACCGGAAGCACTTTGTCGATAAACTCATCAATCCGAGTGAAGATGTCAACCAACGGCTCTTAGAAGAGAAAAACTCCATGTGAAGATGACCCGATAAGAAGAAGCTCGGTTCTTACATGAGTTTAGAGCCGTATAACCATTTATATTCTCAAATATCAATCAACAATGCAAAAAATTCACACTTCTTCTCCCCCTCAAGAATTGCATACGGAGATGCCATTATTGACTAAATAAGTGAAATCATCCAAATGTTCTATTCACACTTCTCTCCCGCAAAATCAGCACATGATGTCGCCATCTTCATTATAATTGAGCAAGTGGAATGAGAAAACAATCAGTTGTAGCCCGGTTCACTTGATAATTAAAAGCGCATGGAAAAAACATGAAGCATGTTGATGAGAATGGTCATAAATGAGAAGATTTCTCTTCTTCAGAAGATAAAGCGCACTGAAGCGTACACTTTTATTTTCTTTAGAGTACGAGGCATGAACTGTTGTGTTCATACGTCATAATGTTGAAGTACGAGGCCTGAACTGATGTGAACAGACGTCATAATCTCTCTCTTTTCAACTCTCTCAGCAAAACATGTAATCATCCCCATTATCATTCAGTAGGCTCTTTGTAGTGACAGCTGATGGAGAAAACCCAATATGATGAATTTGACCCTGAAGTAAACTACCCCGAACTCGTGACTTAAACTTGCACATATGTAACAAAGAGCGGTGCCGATTTCCATTAGCATCTCTAAGTACTCTCTATGTACTCTATACTCTTCAACCAACCAACCATCAAGTATAAGACGTACATTACCTCTTGAAAATCCACAATTGAATGTGACACTGAGCACTACAACGTAACTCCTTAAAGTGATAGTTATTTTGTGGTGGTATGAGCCCAATTCCCCCAAGTGGTAAAAGAAAAGGTAAAAGACACCCAACAATAACTAGATTTCCAAGTCTTCGTTTATGATAATAAGCTCGAACAAGGATCATGAAGAATCTTCATCCAACCATCCCCGATACCTTCAGATACTAAGTACACTCGCCCGTGATAATTCACTTCAACCTCAAATAAATAATACTGAATTAACGCCGTTGTCACATCTTCTGAACTGCTGAAATCTAGCCTTCTTTGATATTTAAATGAACTTTGATAATGGTTTCATCCCGACCATGGTTAAAAGCACGTAATCCCATAAAACCATGCAATAACCAAACTGCCATGAAGACAACCCAAACACATACCCAATTCATGAAGTACACCCTTTTATCCTTTCTTCGAAGCAGAAACCGTAGCACCAGCATCAAGAAGATCCAGAATTACACTTTCTCTTCTCCAAGATGGTTCCATCATTACGGGATTTTACAATTCCATGGTTTAAACCGAGAAATAGATTCTTTCGCGGGATTTTACATGACCAAGAATAAACCGTAAGATAGATCCGGAAATGCACTTTACTATTACCAGGATGTTTCCATTGTCACGGGATTTTACAAGTCTATGATTTAAACCGAGAAATAGATTCTTTCGCGGGATTTTACAAAATCAAGACAAAACCGTAAACAATGTCAGCTCGAATTTGTTATGACAACTTTGGTTTCGGTGAATATCTGTTTTAGGGGAACATGCAGTGGTTCATCAACGGTTCATTATCCAACATCAACCATATCACCAACCATCCAATAAACACTTTGGTAAATACTCCAATCACGCATTCTGTCGGCTATTATTGTGACCACAAGGAGAAATACACACGATATGCCAAACTTGAACAAGACGTAACATTCCCCGGATTTGTTACTTAAGCTTGCACTAATCCTTGTGAAGAAGAAACGGTGTACCCAATGTACAAAACCTCTTGACGTATCCTCAACCGCGTGAGACACCGAAGTGATAGTTACGTTGTGGGTTAAGTGAGAAAGAATCACAAAAGTAACTAAATAGCCAAGTTTTTATCACATTCTTCAAACGCGCAAACAAGTCATCTTCGCGGAAGGGTAGAAAGAAAGAAGACGAAATAAGTAAACTCGCCCGAAAAACCTCACTTCAAATCCAAATAAGAAATAACGTCCAAACAACCCCGTAGTCAACTTAGTTCAAATAAACAATTTCAAGCCGTGACATAATATTCTTCGTGAAAAAAATATACACCAAAGTATCAATCCGCTTAACACAACAACTCACATCATCACACCAAATCTCATCATCATCAGATCTCATTATCAACCGGTCCAACAAATCCAAGTTTAACTTGACCCGATTCAACACAAATTAGCAATCCTGAATCATCTCTTCTCCCGATCCAAATCAGTCAAGCCCAATTCATCTCAAAACGCGTATCCATTAAGCATATAAGCAATAAAACGCCCATGAAAAGAAAAAAATCCAAATCTAACTCAAATAATAACCCACGATCCATAACACTTTCTCTATTAACGGTCAAGCCCGATCCAAGATTTATCAATCCAAACATATCATTAGACCAATGAAACCCTTTAACTAAATTTAACATCCCAAATGCAAGATTGTCCAAGTCTAATCCAATGATAAGGACCCGAATCCAATTTAGAGTAGCAACCTAGGAGTAACAAACATTCGGTCCATTATACAAGTTTTACTCTTCAATACGTTTCACTTAGTCCATTACCCAAGACGTGACGTCCCTTAAGGCTCAACAACAGCCCATCGATCAAGTCAGAGATACACTTACCACGAACTTAATTATCACGAGTTAATTAACAAGATATCACGTCCACTTAACGGGTCAAAATAAAACTAGCGAGGCCCATTCTTAATCCAATATTCAACTCCAGTATATGTCCAAATAAAAGCGGCCCAAGCTATCCACTGACTCAGCATTAGTAACACCCTAATTAGTGATGGTATAAAGCGCACACAAGATTACCCTATCCCTAATCTTTCTCACATACAATATCCGCCTCTCTCTCTCTCAGTTATCAAACCCTAAGAAAAATCCGCCCCCATCTTATTCAAAACAGCAATCAAACCCTAATATCCACTTATCAATATTCCGCCACACATAACAGCATCTCAAAAACATCACGCCTATTTTCTGGATCATTGAATAGTGATGAATACTTCCATTTCGCCACAGAGATGGCTTGAGATGAGGATTAACGCCACATAGATGGTATGATATGAGTCATCAAGGTAGGTTCTTTATCACTGTAATCTTTAGATTCATACCGAACGTGAATAACAAATGGAATCCCAGTGGATTTTTGTTAGTTTCATCATGTATTCGGATATAATAACAACCTTATGATATTTGATTGATGATGAACGCATTTTTCGTTTATTGACCTTAAAAAATCTTTATCTATCATTGATTAAAATGAAAGAAAGTTCTGAGGTCGTTAATCACTTTAAGTATATTTCCTTAATATCCGAACAAGATGAAAGATTGAACTTAGCCGTGGTTTAGATCTTATCATCAGTTTAAGTTCGAAAAAAATCTTGGATCAATGATGATATAAATGACTCGAGACAAAGACTCTTGATGGTCTTGGTGTTTCTTTTGAGAACCACGAGTCATACACACTGAGATCGATTGATTAATTATTATGTCTAGTTTGATGTTTGAATGAGTGTTGGGGAGAGATGGTGAGGGTCCATTGGTGAGTCTAGTTTAGGTAAAGTTGATGTTTGATTGAGTCGACACTGTTAGACCTCCTTTATGCTTTTTACTTCGACTGCTTTACATAAAAAGTCATGGACTTATGATGGATGTTACAAACTGAGGTTCATGTGTCTTGGTATATGGTTGCTTGAGGTCGAGTCTTGTTGATGTATTGTGATATTATGGTTGTGGTCTTGTGTCGATTCTCATTCTTCCTTTCTGTCTTAACTTTGTCAAAAGCCCAAGTCGCTACCCATAATTTTCAAAGTAAATCGCTACCCGTTTTTTTCAAAACAAGTCGCTAAGACTCAAGAGTCAAAGTGGTTTAGTCAAGTTGCTAATAGTTTTTCAAAGCAAGTCGCTAGGTCTAAGATATGAGCCAAGTCGCTAGATAATGAGCCAAGTCGCTAGCATAGCCAACTCGCTAGCATAGCCAAGTCACTCGCATAGCCAAGTCGCTAGCAGCAGTTGACTCAATAGTCAACTCGCTTTGAAAACATTGTATCTGGACATCTTTTAAGGACAACTCGCTAGCACTTTACCAAGTAGCTAGCATTGATAACAAGTTGCTACGAAGAACATCAGAACATCAACAGCAAACTAACACCAGCAGCAACAGATTAATAGCCCAGAAAAAATGACAGAAAAAACACAATGTTTACCCGTTTTGACCACCAGACCCAGAAACGTTTAATAACAATACATCTTTTGACCCAGTTTGACCATTGTATCACCACAGCAAGAATGACCATTTGACTATCAAAAGTCATGGTATGGAACAAGACAGGTTATAGATTGATATATCTTTTTGGACCAAATAAAGAGACAAGACTGTTGATAAACCATGAGACTTATTTGACCAAAAGCAATACACAAACATTTTAAAAACTGAGTGCCAATCTTTTTTGACCATAAAAACAGGACACAACAACAGTTTAGAAACATTTATCAAAGCAACAATAAATCATCAAAACACAAAACCTTGGATCAAACCGCAACAAAACCAAACAAACCACATGAACCGAACCGTGTAAACAACCATATAAATCAACAACACAACCAAACCTGTCTCTGATTCCAATTGTAGGATCGTAATATTTATTGTGTTGATGATTCGGGTGGTCTTGGATGATCAAAATACATGTTAGCCATAGTTAGAGAGTTAGTAGAGAGAGGGTGTTCTTGCTAGAGGTTTACACAAAAGTATGGAATATTAGATTGAAAGCACCACCCCTTCCATGGATGGAAGGGGTATTTATAGTTACAAACATAACGACCTTCTATCGGCCTATGGATCAGGTATACAGTGGGTAAAGACCCGTCCTTCCTCCACGGTGTTGCACTAAACTATTTTACGCTACTGACTAACTAATTAACTACATAATAACGTAAATAACGACAAGTCTACGAGCTAACTTATGCTAGATAATATTTGGGGTGACCGACACTTCACTATGGAATTTTCTAATTCCTAACAGTATTGTTGCTTATGTGTTGTAGTGTAGTGTATTTTTTAAGCATGGAACCAGTCGCGTTGCGGTGGGGGTGTCTTTCCTATTTTTGCAACAGTCACGGCGGAGCTGGTAATGCTTCAGCAGTTACGCCATACTTCGCTGCAAGTCACGCGCCCAGCTTGAAAGTTCTGCGGCGTTTTTCTTCAGATCCTGGAACGTTAAACATGACACTATTAGGTAAGGTAAGCACCCAAACAGAGTTCAAACTTGAAAGGAAATAATTTATAGGATAAGAATGGCATATAACTTCGTTGAGTCTAATGGTATATCACTTCTATTTAGAGTTTACATGTACAATATGTTGCATTCCTCA
This sequence comes from Chrysanthemum seticuspe, assembly GCA_019973895.1. NCBI lineage: Eukaryota > Viridiplantae > Streptophyta > Magnoliopsida > Asterales > Asteraceae > Chrysanthemum > Chrysanthemum seticuspe. The sequence continues at coordinate 113,973,579 of BPTQ01000009.1, read as the reverse complement.
AGACATTGATACTCCAAAATGACCTATTTCAGCCACGGGTTTATCCCGTAAACACATCCAAGGCAGCGCTGCTTCAAATTCATACCTCAGACACCTTGGTTGACACTCAGGTTTCCTTTTGCCCTTTCCCTAGCTGCACAAATATCAGACGATCCCGGTTCACAACGTACATCTTAGGAAGTAGGCTGGTCCACATTCTGTAATATACGACAAATTTCATAATAATCAAATAGATTCAGCAAATATATGCATCTGATTTAGCGCCCGAGTTACCTGATTGAGAAGGAAAAAACGGGGGGTTGCATAATGGCGCTGGTGTTAACTTTTAAAGCCTAGCTTATGATATACTCAATGCACCTATTTCATCTATTACAACTTTTTTTCTACTCCATTTCTGAATTTACAAATATGAAGTGTAACCTGATTCAACCCATATTTAGCCAATGTACTAACTATTATTTAAGTTACTAACATCATTTTAATAATCTCAAATACTAATTACACATATGAAAATGAAAAATAAATGAGCAGGAAGTTAGTACCTTGGTGATTATAAGTTTCAGCAAGAACTTAAGACGTTAGTATCTGTAAGAAGTCAGGATGTTAGTATCGCTGCTGCAGCGGAATCAACCTCGATTTCATCTTTTTCTGTCAGCCACAGCACTGAAATAATGACAACATATTAGCGTTAAAATTATAGGTATTTAATGTGTACGTCAACACATCGTTATGTAACTGGTTGTAAGTAGATTATATGAAAATGTTTTGCCACCATGACTATAAGTCTTTAACACAAATGAAGACATCAATATTAAAATCGGCTTTCCGATAGGTTCTTCAATATGACTGGAATTGTATGTGTACTTTTATTGGTGCATTTAAGCCTTAATGAGCTTGAGTATCTATCAAAAATCCGGTAACACTTCACGCCTAAAATAAGCTTGCAACTTTATTAAATATCAATAAGAATATGCAATGCATCTATATTGCTATAGGGATATTAGATTGGGAGAACTTCATACATGTAGTATTTGAAAGATTGAAATTACTAAAAATACCTTTTAAGACTTGCAATATCATCACAAGTTTGTAAGGCAATAACCAACAGGCAAATACACATCATCTTAGCTTATGATTTAGCTAAAAATGGAACAAAGCAATGTTGAAAATTTGCATTAGATATGGGACATCCCCAAAAGGAAAATGCAATATTTATATGGGACAAAAGGATATAAAACTTGTTAAGAATTTCAAAAAGCATGCTTCAGTAATGAGTTCAGTTGTAAGAAGAGGATGCAACTTCGACACATCTGCTTATGAATGGGTCACTTCAGTAAGTAGATTTTGCACTCTGATGTGTGAATTGCTCGGTTTGGTTTTCCAGTAACCACCACGAGAATTAGCACACCGAAGCTATATACATCCACTTTTTCAGTTAACTGACCATGAGCTATATATTCTGGAGCCATATACCCACTGCAGTAATAAGTAATTCTTCAGTGTACGGATAAGTAAATGAGGTTCCCAAAATAAATAAAGTAAGAGCTGACGGAAATGCATACAGTGTTACTGCAATCCCGGTGCTGATGTGATTTTTATCCTCTTGATAAGATCTTGCTGATGTGTAACTGTGAAATAATTATGTTATTAGTTACTTTATAGATATAAATAATCTTTGAATCAAAATTTGTAATAAGCTTTAATTGGACCATGAAACAATAATATTGGTAAAAATCACTATAAATTGCAAACAATAATAGACAAGTCATTACCTGGTGGAAATCATATGGGATTATAGTTCATGATACCGGATGCTTCAGATGAGTTGAGCAACAAACCTCATTTGGTGACGTCATAAAAGTAGGCATATCAATGTACTAATGGTATTGGTTTTGGTTATGGGTCTGTATATAAAATATTTGACAGTAAAATATTGTTGCTAAGCTTTATGCCAAGTCAACTATTGCTAACCTACTGGTTTCTGGAAGCCCTTGCTTCAGAAGGTTCAAGTAGTTCACCAATCTTGCATCTTCGAGTGAAGATGAATAGAGAGAGAGGATGAATCGAGAGACACGCATACCATTTCTTTCAGGGTAAAAAGTCCCACAATACACAATTATTTTGCTGTCAATGCTGCAAAAGATGCAACTGATTTGGTAGCTAAACTGCGTACCGATCACAATATTGCACAAACCGAAGCAGATAAGAAACATATATCTAGGTAAGATTCTTTTGCTTTAGTCTTAGTTGATTGTAGTTTATGCAATATATTCTCAGGAACTTTTTGACTATTTCTGGACTCTCATGCGATGGACCATGGGATTCTTTATTGATGACAAGGTAATCACATAAATTGTTGCATTTCAAGATACTAATTATGGTTGGACCCAATGAGTCACTAAAGTCATTAGTTACAAATCCAGAGACCAAATATTTTGAGTCGGTATTGTTCACCAAATGTATCAAAGAGAAAGAAAATAAAAGTTGTTGCAGAGTAATAAGATTATCACATGTATTTCACATATTCATACGGCCTATTGATTAGTTGATGTAAAATGACTTTGAGCCAAACTAATGGGGTGCTTGTTTAAGCTTATTTTTGAGATTATTAACTCCTATAAGCCCATCATAGAAGGTGATAAGTTGTAAAATAAGTAATAAAATTGAAAAAAATGAAACATAACCTGAAATAAGATAAGCTTCTAAAAGCATATCATAACTTAAAAAAGAAAAGAAACTTACTGAGATCATCTGCCCTTTAACTTTGTGATGCAACTCAATATCACCATCAACATTCAAACCATACCCCATCTCAGCGTGCAGTTTCTATGGACTAAAGTATTGATCCTTTTATTCGTTTTCCTCAGGCTCATATCTCGTTGTACGGGCTCATGTCCAAACCTGCAAAATATATTGCAACTTTTTAATAAGAAGCATGTCAACTTCATAAGCTTAACAATAGCAACATTAATAGAATAATGCTCCAAAGTTTCAGCTTTTACACATGTGGGAAACACGATTGGCAGCGAAGTCTCTAAGCTCCCAATGGTTGTCAGCAATTCGTTTTCCTAAAGAATGCATGTAATAACAGGTGGAATGAGTTGGTTCAGTTGCAGGTTCATGCAAAATTTTAGAGACCAGATGATATAACAGATAAACATTTAAAAACTTACAGTAGTAGAGTTAGTTGTGTTTATAGTGCCATTGTCTGATATCAATGGCCTTGGAGATGAACCCTCCTCTAATTCTTCTCTTACGGGTGATGGTGGTTGCTGGAGAGCAACATAATTAACTTTTAACTTGCATTCATCCACTTGATTTCCAGATTCCTTGTTAAACTCTTGCAAAAGATGCATAAATCTCTGTTCATAAATTCAATAATATGAACATAATCTGAACACCTAAATAATTACCAACTATAATCAACATGAAGCTGGTATATTTCCATGAACAAATTAGAGGCATGTGATTAATAAATTTCCTGCAATTCATATTTTTTTCCATTGAATATAACACTTTATATGTAAAAACTCACCATTTTTATGATGTAAAACACTACAACTACACAAATTGCCATTTACCTCAATTACGGATATGGTGCTCCATTATATAAGTCCACTGCACCGAAAATCTACCAATTGATATCTATTTACATCACAATTTCACAATTCATCTTTTTCAATCTTCATTCGTCCTGGATTAAGAAAGAAATGAGCTTAGTAAGCCGGTTTCAATGAAGATATGGCGTACAAAATACGTCCTTTCCACCATTGCAATATATCATCTTTAAAATCATCATATTTAACATTAACATCATGTAACCCTTCCTTTCCGTTACCTACTGAATAAAACCAATAAGAAATATTAACTTGCATATCCAAACACTCATTAAAGCTATAAAAATGCAGTTGATGCAATCACATTATTTGATCTACCAAAATTTAGTATTGCATTATGTGGCTTAACTTAATTTGATTCATACGAATTCTCGTGTGTGCGCTGGGTCTGTAGAACATATTTATGCAGATGAAGTTCAATGTAATAGCTTCAAGTTACAACTTCACATTATAAATAAAATAAAATAAAATAAAATAAAATAAAAATAAAATAAAATAAAAAAAAGCACAAACCTGGATTGTAATCTCCAAATATGTTTTCTGAAAGTGCATAACCGCGAGCTTGTCCCGGGTAACCAATCGATATAATGCTGGCAATTCATGGGTCCCTTTGAGAAAAGGATATTCTCATCGACCTAATCAGAACCAAAAGGCATAAGACGACTCATTTTTCAATTGCCATATTCGTCCGAATCATCATCATTGGCTCCAGCTACATTAAGATCATTGAACCTCTCAATGAACCTTTGTTTCCTCAGTCACAAGTCAACTTATCTATAACATTACACAATAAATATGAAAACGGTTAAAAATGAATCTTTAAATCATAAAGGGTCAAACAAAAAAATATAAACTGCTATAAGCCAAAAAGTGAACTATCAATACAATTACAATATGTCAACAGCTTAGATTACTTAAAAATGTAACATGGGGCACACACAATGTTAGCCGACATAATCAGTAGACCAAAAAGAAGTACTGGTTTTATTTGTTTAGTCAAGCACCAAAGAAGGACACACTAACTTGCATAGTAAGAACATCCACTACAAAAAATTGGTTCTCGAAGTTCAAGCCTGTTACTGCTATCACCATCATAGGTATAAATTGCATCTGTTCTAGTATCCGCACCAAACCAATTATCAGCAGTATCATAATCATCACCCGGTACTGTTCCTTGGTACCATTCATCTTCATTCTCAATTGAGTTTGCATCTAAGCCATCATTTGACTCGAGACTGGTCAAATGATGCCATTCAATATCATTGTTTCCTATAATTGGTTCCTCCTATTCTTCTGCTTCCTTTTTGCCTTCCAATTTCAAAGCTTTTAAGCAAGTCGAGAAGATCATGTCGGCCAAATAACATACGAATAAACTTGAAAAAAGAACAGAACTTTAAAGGAGCGAAAAAAAACATGTAAAATATACACTAATAACTTAGATGGAAAATAATCGTGAATATCATATCGAGCGCTCTACTTGTGAGCCATGTAATATGGTAGACATTGTCCTTTGAGATTTCGAACCTAAAACCATAAGATATAATAAACTACATCAAGTCGTTTAAGTTTTCAACGCTGAGCATTAATTAACTTTACAACTGAGCAGGAAAACTCTACATATGATAAATAATGAATACGGAAAATATGTTAACAAAAAATTGTGTGAACCCTAATACATGAACATACGAAAAAAATTAAGATTCATGATCCCAAAATCGTACCTTTGGTGTATCATGATTGCTTTCCAGCTTCATTCATTAGTCAATACCCCTAATACACGAACAACAACAACAACAAATGATTGAGTGAACAAATGCTTGATGTAAGATCCATTTTTAAATTAAAACTGAACATATAACTAAAACCACAAAACACTGAATTAACCAAATCAAGATACATGTACCTTGAAGGGGTTCACGTGATGATAAATGTTTACATGCAAAACCCTGATATGTTAAATGATTTTTTTTAAATATACCTTTGAAGGCGCCATGATGAATATTGAAAGAAGTTTGTGAATAAAAGAAAACTCTAAAAAGATTAGGGTTGATAGCTTGTTGATAGATTTAGGGTAGAAGGCTTGAATTCAGGAATTGTTACACGCTCCTCTTGTGTAGGTGAAGTGATTTGAAGAATGATGAGTTAGTTAAGGATATTAATATTGTTTTGAAATATCTATCATAAAATCTTTAATGGTCCAGTGGTTGACGGCTTGCTCGTGGATGTAAAGACCATAGTTCAAATCCGGTAAGTGACATAACTTTTTTAACAAATTCAGAGAAATTGTGCATTGTATGGTATTAAAGCATTGCTTATGTGGCATAAGTTGCTTAGGTGTATTAATGACATGACATTATGGGATGCCAAGTGACATTATGACGTGGCATGCCTCCTCTTATATATAATGTATATATATATATATATATATATATATATATATATATATATATATATATATATATATATATATATATATATATAGGGTGCGGATTGAAATCTAAGTAGGGATGGTGCGGATAATATCACAGTAGCTTTTTTTTTAGAAAAAATTCAAGAGAATCTGAAAAAATTAAAAAAATAAGGAGGATGATAAATTATTAAGAATCGCTGAAAAAATTTTTAAAAAAATCGTTTTCATGATTAATGGTATTGTGATATTAAAATCGATTTTGACTTTTTTACAAAAGTCAAGATCTGATCTTGACAAAGTCAAGATCTGATCTTAATATCACATAAACTCTTTTTTTTTAATACAAATTGTTAATATCACACTAAATTTTTTTTGATATCACACTACTTTTTTGTTTTTTTTACTAATATTATTAATATCACCGTTCCTTTTTTAATAAAAAAAATGTTAATATCACGGTTCTTTTTTAATATCACATGAATGTTTTTTCTTTTTTTAATATAATTGTTAATATCACCGTAACTATCATATGTTTTTTTAATAAAATTGTTAATATCATAGTAACTATCATATGTTTCTTAATATCATGGTTCATTTTTACATGTTAAAAAGCTTAATATAACAGTTGGTTTTATTATATCACCATTTTATAATATCATAGTTTCATAATATCACAATAGAACTCATAATATCGTTAATATCACGGTAGCACTCATAATAAAAAAAAACAAAAAGTGCTCAGAAAAATCTGAAAAAATAAAAAAATGAAAGAAGATAACAATAGTAAGGATCCCTCAAAAGGAAAAAAATTAAAAAAATCGTTTACATGATCAATTGGTACCGTGAAGTTAGCGCAGATCTTGACTTTTTTACAAAAATGGGCGGTCCAGATCTATCCACACATCCGCACGAATTAAAAAAATCCGCACCTGATCCTCACTCTATATATATATATATATATATATATATATATATATATATATATATATATATATATATATATATATATATATATATATATATATATATATATATATATAGGGAAGGGATCGGGTGCGGATTGGCTTTTAAGTAGGAATGGTGCGTATAATATCACAGTAGCGTTTTTTTTTTAAAAAAAATTCAAGAAAATCTGAAAAAATTAAAAACATAAAGAGGATGAAAATTATTAAGAATCGCTGAAAAAAAATTCAAAAAAAAGATCGTTTTCATGATTAAAGGTATTGTGATATTAAGGTCGATTTTGACTTTTTTACAAAAGTCAAGATCTGATGATCTTGACTTTTGTAAAAAAGTCAAGATTTGATCTTAATATCACGTAAAGTTTTTTTTTAATACAAATTGTTAATATCACACTAACTTTTCTTTGATATCACATTACTTTTTTGTTTTTTTTACTAATATTATTAATATCACCGTTCTTTTTTAATAAAAAAATGTTAATATCACGGTTTCTTTTTACTATCACAGGAATTTTTTTTCTTTTTTTAATATAATTGTTAATATCACCGTAACTATCATATGTTTTTTTTAATAAAATTGTTAATATCATAGTAACTATCATATGTTTCTTAATATCAAGGTTCATTTTTACATGTAAAAAACTTAATATCACAGTTGGTTTTATAATATCATCATTTTATAATATCACAGTTTCATAATATCACACTAGAACTCATAATATCGTTAATATCACGGTAGGACTCATAATCAAGAAAACAAAAATTGGTCAGAAAAATCTAAAAAAATAAAAAAAATGAAAGAAGATAACAATAGTAAGGATCGCTCAAAAGGAAAAAAATTTTAAAAAATCGTTTACATGATCAATTGGTACCGTGAAGTTAGCGCAGATCTTGACTTTTTTACAAAAAGTCAAGATCAGATCTGGAATGGGCGGTCCAGATCTGTCCGTACGTCCGCACTAAAAATAAAAATCCGCACATGATCCTCACTATATATATATATATATATATATATATATATATATATATATATATATATATATATATATATATATATATAATCTAGATAAAATAAGATCAAGCCTAAAGTTGTTAAAATGAGATCGAACTAAAATTTGACAAGAGATACTCTCCTTACAATAAAAATAATTTTTTTATTTACTACAAATAAAATTGTTAAAGTTTCGATAGATTTCTTTTTAAAATTTACGAAACTTAGGTGATACAATTTGATTAGAAGTTTAATGTGTATCAGGTTTTTGTATGTGTATCAGGTTTTGGAATATTTATTAGTGTAATGTGTATCAGGTGTATCACTAATCCAAACTCATGTATCATTTGGTTATTAGTTGCTAAAATGTTAATTTGTATTGAAATATTATTTTTTTTGTGTATGATTGCTAAAATTGTTATTTATAAAAGTTTTTGTGGTTTTTTAGATTTGATCTTATTTTTACAACTTTAAGTTTGATCTCACATTAACCCTCCCCTATATATATATATATATATATATTCTAAATAGTTAGGTTTTACTTGTCGTCGATTGATCTGCTCTAAAAAGCATAATAGGTCAGAAAGGGACATGCACGATTTGTACATGCTTGAAAAAAATGATGTGGTAAACATAACGTACATATACATGATATATAATTGTCTCATTTGTGCCATATTTGTGTACTAAACATTTTTTTTATATACAAATTACGCAGCACTCTCATATAAATAAAACTTTTGTTGCTAGAGGTATTTACATGTGTTTTTAAACGGTTAGGGTACTGGCAACCCAAGCGGGATGGGGATCGGTTTGAACAATGCCGATCGGCATGAGTTCTGCCTCAAAATCGGCATGGGGCGGCATGGTCATTGAGACTTCACAATCGGCAAAGTATGCCGATTCTACATGGGCAAAAAAGAGACGTTGAGGTGCATTGAATGGGCAAAAAAGAGACGTTGGATGCATTTAAAAAAAATAAAATCCCTTTTTTTTTTTCTCCCTATTTAAACACAATAACATCTCTATTTTTTTCTCAAACAATATCATTTCTATTTCACAAACAAAATGTATTCATCTTCATCTTTTTCATCCGATGACGAGTTAGATTTTTTATCCAACTCTTCCTCTGACATATTTTCCACCAGTTCTACCATAGAAACCTATTTAGCCGCGTGCGATAGCATTGAAGACACGGCTAGCTCTACCCGAAGACATGTTACCCGTTATCGTGAAAAAGCGCAAGAAACTCTAATGAATGACTATTTCGTAGAAGAAAACCCAAAGTTTCCCTCTGATGTTTTTCGTGAAAGATTTCGTATGGATAAAAGCTTGTTTCTAAAAATTGTAGGTGATATTGAAGCGAATTTCGAATGGTTTCAAGAGGGTGTAGACGCTAGGGGGAAAAAAAGTTTCACGGCGTTGCAAAAATGTACATCGGCTATTCGTCAACTCGGTACGGGTGGACCTCCGGATAGATACGATGACTACTTAAACATGGCACGAAGAACATCAGGTTATTTTTTTTTATATAATTTGGTATTTAATTTGTATATAATTCGTTACTTAATTTTTATATAATTCGTTATTTATTATTTTTATATAATTCGTTATTTTTAATTTGTATATAATTCGGTATTTTTAATTTGTATATAATTCGGTATTTTTAATTTTTGTAGGTGAATGCCTTGATCATTTTTGTGAAGCGGTAATCCAATTATATAGGCAAGAGTTCTTACGTAGACCGACAACCCACGACGTTGCACGCTTATACGAGGCATATGAAGAGCAACATCACATTCCTGGAATGCTTGGTAGCATTGATTGTACACATTTCGTTTGGCGAAATTGTCATAGGCATTTGAGAGGGCAATATAAAAGAGGTGATCACCAATACCCGACTATTATGCTTGAAGCCGTTGCTTCAAATGATATGTGGTTTTGGCATTCGTTTTTTGGTCCTCCCGGTGCAAATAACGACATCAATGTTTTGAATCAATCACCGTTGTATCTTACTCATCGAAATGGAACGGCGCCCAATAGTTCATTTACTCTAAATGAATGGCTTTACAAACGTGGATATTATCTTACCGATGGAATCTATCCCACGTATTCAACGTTTGTTACAGCATATCGTTATCCAACTGACCCGAAAGAAAAGAGATTCAAGAAGCTACAAGAGTCTGCACGAAAGGATGTCGAAAGAGCTTTTGGTCGTCTTAAAGCAAAATGGATTATTCTCATAAATCCTCTCCGGGCTATGACCGTCGAAAAGATTCGAAAAATCGTTCATACGTGTGCTATATTACACAATATGATTTTAAAAGACGACGGGGTGGCAATATCACCGGTTCATATAATGGATCCGCCGGTCACGCCAGTTTATGACCCGAATGTACTACCGGAGTTACAAGATGAAAATATCCATCACCGTCTTCGTTATGATCTTACGGAGTATGTGGACGCTCAAGACTTACCATACCTTGATGATTAGTGTTTTTTTTAATAAGTATCATGTAATTTTCTTTTAAGTATTAATAAAATATTATGTTTTTATTAAATTGTTTTATATAAAATATATATATATATATATATATATATATATATATATATATATATATATATATATATATATATATATATATGAGGTATGAGTTAGGCATGGTTGCCACTAAAAATCTATTGTTAGGTATGAGATTGGTATAAGGTGAGATGGAAGGATATTATTGGTGGGTGATTAGGCATGAAAAAATGTCTTAGGCATGGTTGCCATTAGGGGTGTCATTCGGGCCGACCCGACCCGACCCGACCCGAACCCGACCCGAGTCAATTCGGGTCGGGTTACTCGGGTCCAAAATCTAACTCGGGTCAATCGGGTCAACCCGTTTAACCCGAGTACGAATAAGGGTCGGGTATCGGGTTTAAATACTTTGCTTCGTCGGGTTCGGGTCAACCCGACTAACCCGAGTTAGGATTTTTTTTTTTTTTTTTTTTTTTTTTTTTTTTAAATCTTTATTTAATTTTAATTGTAATGTATTCTTTAAAATTCTAATTAATGTTGTTTTATGTAATATGTTGCAGGTAGGAAAGTTAGCAGGTATAGCAGTCGGATCAGCAGTATGCATTAATTCCATCTTAGCAGGGTAAAGCTTTGATCATATAATTATATTTTTCCAAGTAAATAATATTGTTCTAGCATTAAAAACATATAACTTGTAAATGAATATTTAGGCCAATATCGGGAGGATCAATGAACCCAGCACGTACCATTGGACCATCATTGGCTAGCAACACGTATAAAGGTATTTGGGTTTATATTGTCGGCCCCATAACAGGAACGTTAACGGGGGTGATGTGTTACAGTTTTATTCGAGCAAAAAACGAACAAGATCAGGAAATCTCTTCATTTGGATTCATGGCCAATTCAGTCCAATTAGCTTAGTTACCTTAGATCCATGGCCAATTCAGTCCAATTAGCTTAGTTAAACTTCATCCAAAAAAACCATGCACGTCTGCAAGAATCAAGCAAACAATAGAGCTAACATGTATAATGAATTTCCAAACACCCCTATTTAATTTTATTTTAGAAACAGTCCTTAACAAAATGCAAAAATCAGCCCTGCTTTTACATGCAATTACTCATTTTCAAATAGGGTCGAACCCGACCCGACTTGACCCGACCCGACTTGGACCCGACCCGACTTGACCCGAACCCGACTAACCCGAGTTCAAATAGGGTCGGGTTCGGGTATATTATTTTTACCCTTGACCCGACTTGGACCCGACCTGTTTGACCCGAACCCGACCAACCCGACCCGAATAGCACCGCTAGTTGCCACCACCCTTATAAATAGATTAATAGTAGATACCATAATAGTAACGAATTTGGTTAATTACTAATTAATGCAAGCATTAAGTACAACTTACAATCAGAAATATATATGAGAGTTGGACTTGGTTTTGATAAATCTATACTACTTAGGGGGAGGGAGTGGTACCCTACTACCCGAAGTGCCACGTCACCTCTATCCAATAAAAACCCTCCAACTCAAAACTACCCAATTCTACCCTAACACTACCCGATTTGGAGGGAGTGATACCCTAGTACCCGATTTTTTTTTTAAAATGACACTCACCGATCGGCTTTGGAACCCGAATTTGGTACCCGATTTGGGAGGGATGGTGTTACCGATCGGGTTAGGGTACCCGAATCCCTACCCGATCACCACTCCCTCCCCCCTTATAATGGACGAAGTCACCTCACTCTTAATTTTAAGACGTACAAGAAATTAAGCATGGTTTACAACACTTTAATGCAACCAATTTTCAAAATTACAACAAAGTAAGCATATTGTACAACAAAATAAAGCGTGGTGTCATTTTAAGACCAAAATTCTATCAACAACATTAATGGTATTAAAAACACCCTTTCAACAAAAATTACAACCATTTAAGCACAATGTACAATAGCTGCAACCAATTTTCAGATTTACAACAGAATTAGCATAGTGTACAACAAAATAAGTATGATGTAATTTTCAGACTTATTTTCAGACTTACAACATTAATGCTATTAAAGTGGTCAATGTTATTAATGACTATAATGACTACTAATTACAAGAAAAGAAACATAGTGTACAACACTTTAATGCACATAATTTTTAGATGTACAAGACAAGAAGCATAGTTTACAACAAAACACCACATTAATGCTATTTAATGTAGTCAATTATTTTAACTGGTCAATAAATACAATTAATACAGTCATTAAAACACCCCTTACATAAGAAATACAAATTATCAAGTATATTGTACTAGGGGTGTCCATGGTACTAGAACCGTCCCGAACCGGAACCGAACCGAAAAAACCGAGAACCGAAAATAAGGAAAAAGTGGAACCAAGAACCGTCCCAAGTTTTTCGGTTCGGTTCCGGTACGGGAATTTTCGGTAATTCCCATGAGTACCAAAGTGTTAAAAAATATGTTTGGATGGATGTGAATTTACGGTACTCGGTTCGTAAAACTTCGAAAGAAGTTGACAGCCTTAGTAGTATTCCACAACTTGACTTACAAACAAACAAAAAAACATATATCCGGTAATAGCAAACTCATTATCCACGAAAATAATTGCAAACTCGTTGAGAATATTATATATCAATCATAGTGACTAGCTTACAATAACTTACATGGTGACAATATATCGTGCAGTGACGCCATAATCTTTAATTGTTTCTCGACTTTTATCATTATGTTTAATGAACAAAAAATACCAATAGTTAATTACAACCTCTTGTTAGTTGTTACTGAGCAACACATAATTTTTCAATATGCGGCTTTGCGCATACTCGATATTTCAGTTTAGAAAAAACTTACTTTCATATTGATGAATGATGTTTGAATCTTTGAATGGAATCAATGAATTAAAGGTTAAGGTTTATTGGTTTGTAGGTTTAGGTAGGTTTTTTTATTTTCTTAAAAGGCCGCATACTTGCATGTACAAAATATCCCAAACAAACACTATAAAATTACATATTTTCATAAAAGTCGGTTCTTTCGGGAAAGTAGCGGAACCGGACGGTTCCGACCCGAACTGTCACACCCCCAAATTACCTGTTTTGCAGCGGAATGGAATTCCTGGGGATTGACTGTCATAGCATCACAATCACAGTTATATTGAACGACCTAAAGTGTCGTTTGGAAAACACATCGTTTGATTTAATAAAACAACCAGAGTTTACAAAGTATATGTCCCAAATGAAAATCAACTTGTGCGGAAATAAGTTTGTTACAATTCAAACGATTTTTTTAAAGTTCATAAAACCCAAGTGAGACGCGTCGTCACCGCGACTCTATGATGTGTCCACATGCATGCCATGAAGTGTATGCCTTAGATAACTGAGATAAAACATGCTTAAAACAGTCAACACAAAGGTTGAGTGAAATTCATAGGTTTAATTAATTCGTTTGAACACAATATTCGTAGTGTGAGTTACGTTGTTTCACACACATCGTTGAAAACAAAACAGCATTTATTTCACTAAGTTCATGACAACCAAAGCGTAAACCTCGTACCAATAGAAATTGGTAAAATCATTTCATCGCAGCCCTAATAGGTAAACTTGCCAATTTACCTTATTGATTCGAATATAGTGCGTTCGATTTCCCCTAACTGGGTCAATAAGAACGGGTGTGTTAATTCCAATAGGCCTATTCACAATATTCGCGCTCACTCGCAAGTGACTAATGGTGCATGATGTAGGGACTTCAAACATGGCAATAGGGTACTTAGTGATAATAAAGCATTTGGATATAGCGTACAGTTCAAAGCATTTGTGGTCGATTAAAAATATAGCATGTATCTCCCCCAAGAGTTTGTAAAACAATTAAGTAATAGAAAATAGGGCTATGAACTCACTTGGTACAATGATGCGATGACAAAAGTGCGTACACTGAAATGATGCGCAATCTCTAATTGCGACCTATTATGAATGATATGATATATAATAAGTCATGATGTAATGTTATGCATGCAATTCGTATGATATCTATACCACTTGTGAATTTTTGAAAATAATACTTATCGTCGAAAAATAATCTTATAACGTCTTGACAAATTTTAAATTACTTTACATGTATTTAGATGGAAATGATATCCTACGATAATCATTTAGTGATTTATTATGAAATTATAACTTTTCGTCGTAAAATAATGTCTTTGAAAATTTCATGAAAGTGACTAAATAGCCTTGAAAAGCTAGTCGTAAAATGGTGCACGTCGAGTGTTAGGAAACGAACTCAACGGTTTTGGGAAGCTTGTATCATTATCTCAAAGTTTTAGCATTTAAGTTTTCATCCTAGAGGTCTCGATCATGGAGAAAAATATCGGTAAAGTATGGTACTTTTGTCCAAAATATCGTTTAAGGGTGGTTTTCGACAAAGTTTAAGTGACCGTATTTTATTCATTACAACTCCGCTTGACGAATGGTTGGACATTTTGGAAAATAGGCTAGGCGAACTTACTTTTACTAAAAGACATCATGTTATAAAAAGTACTACATCCATGTAAAAAACGACCCTCAATATGGTCCTTTGTGGCCGTTATATTTGTCTAATAGAAATATTAGTTTTTCTTATATAATATAGTTACGGCAACTTTGTATAAATGCGTGTAATTTAATCGTTACAAGTCCGTTTTCTACGTTTTATATGTCCTTAGCTTCGTATCAAAGTATACTACTATATTTTTGATAAGTCGACATATTTTATAACGCCTAAGCCTCATTTTTGACTCGTACAAAGTAGACGTCACATGCTGAATTTTCTGGTTTTTATACTTTTCGTCGTCAAACTTGAAAAATTCATAACTTTTTCGTTATAGCTCCGTTTTAACCCGTTCAATCGGCCACGTTTTCGTTTTAAAGTATATTTTCTAAATATCTAGGCAAATTTTTTTTACCTACTGTCGAAAATTCCAGATTTCAAAAATATGGACAGACCCTTAAGTAAACTTGTCGAAATGAGTTTTTCTCGCGCCAAACCTATTCCAACCAATTCAAAACAACTCCGAAGCTATTCTAATCCTACCATACACCTTCTTAGGGTGTCATGGGTTCCTAGACATCACCAAAAGTGATATGTTTCAAGGAGTAATTATAGGATGATAATTATATATATAACACTTAAAAACAATAAAAAGTGGTATAAACATCAATATGACTTGCATGTTTTTCTTATATATGATGAAATGAACATAAAATGAATATGAAATATGAACATGAACATGAGATGCTTACTAGTAACTTGATGAGGTGAAGTGAACAAAGGTTTAATCCTAAACACCCTAGGTTTTTATTTCAAAACCTTAACTAAGAGTGTAACTAGATTGTAAATTAACTTGTCTTGAAAAATTTTGTGATCTCCTTCTTATTATTAAGGGTGGCCAGTTCTTAGGGATGAAGAGAGGAAGAGATGTTTGATCTTTTACACTTTGAATTTTGGAGTTGTATGTGTAAATGTAGTATAATATGATATATATATATATGTTAGTAGATATTTTTGTGCAAAAGGAAGTGACTCATCCCCCTTGTGTCGACAAGGGGGTTTTAGTATATACTAATACATTTTTTTTATTATGTATTTAAATGTATAAGTGTAAGTAGTTTGTGAAGTTAATTGAAGATAAGTAATAACTTGTATACACATTTGAGCATTTAGGGTAGCGTTAGCTAAAAATAAATTTTAACAGGCCAAAATAAAGTATATTGAAGTCATAAAAATTATAAAAATACATTTCTTGCAAAATTTGAGTGAAATAATAATTATCGTGTAGTTTTTACGAAAACCGTCGTAATTATATAAATATAACAATTTATATACAAAATAAATTTAAAACACCGGGTAAACTCATAATATTATTTTTATAACCTTAATATGAGTATAAAAATATATCGGGATAATTTTTGGAAGTATCGGATCAATTGTTCAAAATAATTAATTACGCGATAGCGTTTATTTAATAAAAATTATACGTTTAACGTAAAATGCAAAGCCATGCATGAACTAATGTGATGACAATGATGCTAATGATATGTAGACTAAACCTAGGCTATATGAAATGTCCTTGATGATTGTTCATGAATTCGCAGCTAAACCATTAAGGTTACGCGAATTTGATACTCGTAAACCTAGTTTACGATAATTGATGAAATAGTGAATCTTGAATAGTAATTTTCTCCGGAAATGAATAGTGTTTCGTGAATAGTAAATTTTGAAATACGTTCTCAGAATATTACTTCGACTTCGAAAATTGTGAATAGTAAAATTTTGAATAGTAACCGGTGAATAGTAAATTTCAGAAATGACCTGAAATTGCGAGTTGTCACACGAGCCGTCCCGAGAACCGAAATTTTGGAATTTTAGGAATCAAGAACCGTACATGGTTCTAATATACGGTCCCTTTCCCGGTCGGTCGCGGTACGGTTCCTCGGTTCTTTTGGTTCCTCGGTTTTTTTGGACACCCCTATATTGTACAACAAAATTAACACAATTCCTGCATTAAATTTCACTACTACAAATAATAAAACACGTTATACAAATATTCAAGCCCGAACGGGCAACGGGCCAAATGGGCTTGAGCCCGAACGGGCGCGGGCCAAACGGGCTCGAGCCCGAGCAGACACGGGCCAACGGGTTCGAGCCCGAACGGGCACGGGCTATACGAAATTCTTGATATCCGTAAATTTATTGTTAAAAAGAACATAATAAACTAAAATACATTATTCATCGAAATTTTTTATTTCAGGATACCCGCCGCTGCAATGCGCGGGTACCCTGCTAGTCAATTAATAACGCTACATACAAGTCACTAGAGCTGTATTTCTTTTGGTCTGAATATAGATATTGTAGAAACATTGTGTTTATTATGATTTACTATAGCGAAGTTGCTGCAGTAAGTTATACGAAACGGAGTAGTACTAACACAACTGATTGAACCTGTACGAGTTGAAATAGTTGTTGGTATTTGGTCATTTCAACTATGAAGTAGCTAGTGGACTTTCTCTACATCCAAGAGTTTCATATATGAGCAAATAAGGAAAAGATGTCCAAAATTGAGCTAACAATAACATAATAAACACGTATCCAAACACCCCGTATGGAACAACACACATATTAGCATCTTAAAACATTGTTTATATATTAGTGATAGAACATATTTACCCTAAGTTGGAAGCTAAAGTGGATTTATGTAAAGAAAGGTGAGAGCCTCTTTTTGACCCTCTTCATGCTTTGTTTCTCTTTACTTTTGAGGAGTCAGAAAACCATGTGTTCTGATTTCTGAACATGAATCTCTTTATGTTTTTTATCCTTTAAATTCTTCTATTATTTTGAACCCACAACTTTATATGACATGACTATTCTCTCCTAAACATATCAATCCATCACAGACTCCCAAATCAAGCATAGTACAAGTCTTTCAGGGTGCAGTTGCATGGCTCAACAGGTATTGAATCCATGTGGGTCCTAGCTTTATGGTTGTGGTTGAGTGTAGGTTTATATAATGGCTAATATAATTAACTACAGGTTCAGGAAAGTGGATGGCCATTAGGCTTACACCCTTTGAACATGAGATCTGCATCATTCAGTACTTTGTTAAGTGGTTCTCGTTCTGCATCCTCACATTCTTCTTCAGATTTAGACTCTGAGGTATGTGTCATTTTTACTTACAAAATGTACTGCTTTAAACTTTTACCTTTAAGCAATTTTCCAGTTGTAGAATTGCTAAGCTTAAAAAAAGTGTACATTTTTTGTTGGCGGTTTTATAAGTGATAATAGTATAAATGCTTGCATATAGAAATTATAACTCTGGAGATAGAAAGTTTAAATTGATGATGGGATGTTACCTCTGCAAATCTGTTTTTGTGAGTTTGTGCAAGTCAGAGGTGTTCTTTGGGAACAACACTGATTTCATGAGTTTTAAGGGCCCGTTTGATTTATAAGTGGGATTGGATTTGAATTTGAATTTGGGAAAGTTTTAAAAGTATATGAGGAGAGAAAAATTTTATTGTTATTTTAAATATGTATATATATTATATAAATCAATTGAGATAAGCTGCATTTTTTTGAATAAAAATAAAAGTGAAACAAGTAATCAACTACATCTAGCCGATGAGAATTTTTCAAAATATAAAAATAGACATTTTATTAGAAAGATAGAGAAAACCCAGGTACAAGCTAGAGATTAAAATTTGGGGACCATGCCCGCGCGTCATCCCAAACATGAAATACCAAACAATTTATTATACACATCTATCATCCTAAACCCCCCTAAACCAATCAACCAAACGGGCCCTAACTTAGTAGTACAATGCTGGTACACAATCAATTTGGTTGTTAGATATGATAAGAATATAATTGATATTTAAGGTTTTTTTTAATTATTATTATTATTATTTTAATTTTTTTTTTATCATATAGCATGTTGCTAACTGCTAAGAACAAGTGTTTATAAAAATGAGTTTCTTTTCAGTGTATTACAAGTCTTAGTGGACATATATACACGTTGTTAATGTACTAGCAGGGGCGGAGCCAGTGCTTGGCTACGTATAGCACGTGCCACACATGAAAAATTCCGGCGAGCATGGTCGGATTTGAGCATGTGCAAAGATTTATAGCGTTAAACTGATAAGATTGCGTTAAAAAACGTCTTTATATGATTTTTTTTTAAAAGAAAGAAATATGGATGATAAACACAAGCTTGCAATCTTTTTAGATCTGTTATACGGTAAGGAAGATGACTACTTTAGTTCATCTACACTTGGCCCCCTAAAGTTGATAGCTTTTACAACTTTGCCCTAACTGTATATATATATTTAGTTTCATTTTTTAACAAGTGTAAAGAGTTAAAAGCTTTAATAATTAAGCCCTTCTTAGTTATTACGGTATAACTTAGAATGGTCAATTACATTTTACAAGGTTTATACAATACGTGAATGGAATGTTATACATTGTTGTTTTTAGAGTTTTTCTTAATGCAACTTTTTCAAACGCTATACTAGTGTCTCATACATGTCTCCGACGAGACTAGAACCATAACGTATTAAACTATCTAGTCTCTTACTATTCTGTTACATTATAAAAAATTATCGTAAATAGTCTCCATGGCGCAATATGAGGGTACATGAAAATGATGTCTGATTTCAAGATATCCAAAATTTGTTTCCGTTTATGAACTTGCATTGTGATTTTCAATTTGAGCAACCTATCGTTGGTTTTAACTTTAAGAAACTCGAATACCGATTTTTTTTGTTTAGGCATTTCTTTTGGTAAAATATGATGACCCGTAGATTTTTTTTGTGCTACATGCGATTAAAAATCCTGGATCCGCCACTGTGTACCAGTCAGTAAAAAAAAAAGGAATATTAATGTAGAATTGAAGCAAAAGAGCATAACTTTTGGTGTTGAAAATTTTCACTTGAAACATTGTTGAAACATTGATGCCTTTTTTGTCCTACAAAACTGCAAGGAGTCAGTGGGTATGTTTCAGCAACTTGGTACCACTCCTAGGTTTGTAGTTTATATCATAATTGCCTTGGTTTTCGTATATGAAATGATGTTGTTTTGAAGGGAAAAAAATATGATAAAAAAATGTATCATAATTACCTAATCAAGTCTTAGACGTGTAACCACTGATAGTAGTTTGAAACAAAAGACTTAACTGAAATTTGTTAAATAAAAGGCTAATGGCATCGGTATGGAAATCAGTAGTTTGTGTGAGCGTGCATGCGTCGCTATTTTTGTATATTCATCTGAAATATGTGGTTGTGGTTTCTTCTTATCATTCTTATTTTTATTTTTCTTCTCATTTGATCCTAACTCTACTTTAGAAAACATGTTGTAACTATGCATAATGCAATTAAGGAACATAAAAATAACCAGACCGGGTAGGTTCATGACCAAGAATACGGACAGGGACTAAACCGAGGGTTCTCGCAAGGTCTCGAGACATTCATGTAATTTTTAAATGTAGTGCTAATTTTTTATATAAACATCGAATATTTTTTAAATGCATCTTAAATACATCCGGGCCATCGAAATGTGTTTCCAGTGTTAATATTATATTACGGTTCAAAAAAATTTGTGCACATATTTGGTTCTTGTTCCGTCCCTGAGTATGGATACGATTGCCGAAACTTAAAATCCCTTTTCTATTGAAAACTGATTAGAATTTAGTACGCTAGTTTAATTATGGGATATGTACAACAATTCACCTTTTTTACTTTTGTGTCATCTATTTATCTAAACTAACATATGACTCATTCAAATATGTGTTTATTTTTGTTTATATCAATCTCGTTCAAATTTTTGCTTGATAGTTGTACAATTTTAAAAATGAAGCTAACTTTAACTTATCAAAATAATTATAAAAAGTTTAAACGTGAATCATTAATTAAATTATTATAAATCACTTTCGGATAAATAAAATTGAATTTAAATAATTGTTAAAAACTGATATTTTATATTTCAATAATTATTTATTTATGTTATTTTGATATGTTATATTTAGTTTTATTCTTCTTTTTAATTATTTTTGAGAAAAATTGTTCAAAATTGATATAAACGAAAACAACAACATGAATGGGTGACTTAGAGCACTAGGTATCGTGTTGACGTTTAACATGTTATCGGTATGTCAACTCAGCGCCACGTCATCCCCTCCTCAATAACACACCAATCACTCAAACACCCTCCCTCATAACACACCACTAACATGTTATTGGGTCCCACAAAATACCCCACTAAAAATACTCACACACTCACAATACACAAAAAAAATAATAACACACAAGATCATTGGCTTGAGCCACTCTAGTAACTCAAAACCATTTGGCATGTTAATGGCTTATTGCATGGTATGGTAGTTGGCATGCCATTGGTAAAAAAAATTATGTTTGACATGTTAAATAAAGAAGATACCCTATGCCCTTATAAGTTAGTTTGATAAATTGATGGCTTAAGTTTTACTGCATATTTTGTATAACTTATTTTTATCTTAGGGCTTCATGTAATGTAATACCATCATTGCCATGCCATTGAAATAAGATTTATAGCTGTAGCTAGTTTCTTATTGAGGTATGACCATATACGCATTGTGCGCATAGACATTATATAGTATTAGTTGCAAAGTTTATAGGGGTACTTGTGCCTTGACGCATTATATAGAAACGGTTAAATTAGGATACTGTGAGATAATTAATCTTTTCGTCTTAAAAAATAAATATCAACGAGTGTGGAAACCCGCGCGATGCAGCGGGATTGCTTTTGTAGACGTGAGTTTAAATAGGGACTATTTTTGCCAAATTGCTCAAAAGAACTTACTTTGCAGCGACACTTGAACCTCAGGGACTGTTTTTGTCAAGTTGTGAAAGTTGGCATTTAATGCGTGTGTGTGAACTGCATTTAATGCTGTGAGTGTGTGAAGACACTGTTCATGTCTTGATGTATAGTATATAGGATAATGTTTACATTTTAGAATTTCTTGAAATAAATATTTATTTTGCATTTTGAATCAATCAAAAGGAGGAAGTTAATTAACTTTGTCTTTTAGTGGTTTGGCGTATATGGAAATGTCTTCTTTTGGTGCAAAATTAAAGTATGAGACACCTTAAGACAAGGAATCGTTACCAAATATATGAAATGGCGTATGTCTGTTTTTAGATAAAAAAAATAATCAAACTATTTTTTAAGAGTAAACTGCAAATAAATCTTTATGGTTTGTTAATTTTCATACAAAACTTTAATTATGAGAAACTTTTAGTTATCATCATCCATTTATTAGTAAAAGTTAGACACACTTCGAGCTTATTTATTAAATTAAGTGGTTTAGTTTTGAGTGTTTTAATTAAAAAAGAAAGACATTTGTGTATCTCCAAATTAAGAGGGAATAAATGTTTTGAGCCCATATTTATTTCAGTTAAGAGAGAATAAGAAAAAAAAAAAAAAAAACACCTTTGCATCTCTAGCAATTAACGATGATTTTTTTTTTCTCTCATTATCTACTAAAAGTGAAACACTAGTATTGATAAATCACTCCCAGATACGGGTGTTAGTCAGGTTGAGGTTAACAAAACACACCCGAAACCAATCCTATTAAGAATTTTGGGTAGGTCGGGTTCAGGTGTACTAAGATCAGGTTCAATCAGATTAGGTTCATTCGGGTTTAAGTCAACCAATTATGACTAATATGTTAAAAAAAAAATAGATGATACTATATTTTGTTAAGGATAAGGTACAAGAGTTATATAAAACTCCTTATTTGAGTTGACATGAACCAGAAGTAGCCAAGCACATTTAATCTAACACCCGTCCCTTTCTATATTTGGGTCAACTCGAATATAATTTCTAACCTAATTTACTCGACCTGGATAATTATAATCAAGTTCGCATGTTGGTGGTGGAGACAACGAATGGTTGTGATTAGGGGTGTAAATGAGCTGAGCTGCTTGTGAGCTACTCGGAATCGGCTCAATAAAAGCATGTAACAAGCCGAGCCTTAATGAGCTCATGCCCGAGCTCGAGCCTTATTTTGGGCTCATTTATTAAACGAGCCGAGCCTGAGCTTGATATATAAAGATCGCTTAGGCTCACGAGTCTAAACGAGCTCACACATATACAAATAATTATAAATGTTAAACAATTTCGAGTTCGAGCTTCGTTTCTAAACGAGCTTACTTTTGAATCATTTTTTTTATTATATTAATAATATAAAATAAAATCTATTAGCGAGTCGAGCTCTAGCTTCACTAAACCTTAATGAGCTGGGCTCGAGCCTGACCGAGCTTGGGCTCGGCTCGACTCGTTTACAACGCTAGTGGTGGTAACATATCGAAAGGGATGGTGGTGGTGGAGGTGGCGAATGGTTGTGGAAGTGGTGAGAAAAAGATAATGAAGGGTTTATTTATTTTGTGGTGGTTGTGAGTGATTTTATAGTGAAGGGCTTATGTATTTTGTGGTGGTGGAAATGGTAAGGAGAAGATGATGATGATGATAGGCAGTGGATGTGGTGAGAAGAAGAAAATGAAATGATTTATGGGGGTGTTTGAGAGTAATTTTATTAAAAGGGGTGTTTGATCTTTCGTTGATAACGGAGATAATAGGGAAATAATTAGAATATTAGTCCTTAGGGATGCAATGTGTCTAACTTTTACTAACGTGAAGGGTAATTATTACCAAAAGTTTTTGACATAGATATTTAGTGTGGAAACTAACAAATTATAAGGATACATTCTGCAGTTCACTTTTTTTATTATCACTACTACTTATAATGCACAAACGACTCTCTCTCCTATTTAATTTTCAGACTTTCAGACTTGCAAGTAATAAAGCATGATGTACAACACATTAAAGCACAAAATTTCAGACTTACAAGCAAATAAGCATAGTGTAAAACACTTTAATGCACATATTAAAAAAAAACACCACATTCATACTATTAAAGTGGTCAATTAATACATTATTTAATTCACCCCTACACCAATAAACAACAATTTAATCACAATGTACAATTTAATCAAGCTACTAAGCCAAACGAACACTAAAAAATTATTAGGAGACATAAATAAAAAATTGTTGCAGAGGCTACACAAATTTTTCCGCGACCACAATTTTTTCCGGCAGCGACACAAATTTTTTCGGCGACCGCAATTTTCTCTGGTGACTGTTATAAAAAAGTTATAACACCGACGTGTACCCAACCAATGCACGTATAAATTATGAACTCCACCAGAACGGGACTCGAACTAGGATGCATAAAAATCAACATAAAACGATCACCAGGGACTGCTCAAAACCACGATCCCCACCAAATCTGTTGTTTTCTCCTCTTGATTAACTCATAGCACCGATACGTTTTTAGGGTTTAATGGTTTTGGTTTGTGTCGTGTGGAACAGAAAAGGAGCAACACTCTTTGTTTGTTTTGCTGCTTTTAGTCGCATGAAGAAGAAAAAAAAAACGTTTCTGATAAAGGACCAAAAGGGGAGCGTGTATAGGTTTAAGTTAAGAAACAATTAAATGGATTAATAGTGATTTAATGGTGATTTATATGGATGTCGTGATTGTTGACTGAAAAAGGGGAATTCTTACCCTTAATATTGAGAGTTGATGGGCCAAAAATACAAACGTGTAGCAAATTTTAATTTAGAAGGAAATGTAGCTTTTTTTTATTTGTTACTAACTTAGGTTATTCAAGATCGAACAGGCAACGGGCCAAATAAGCCCGAGCCCAAACGGGCACGGGCCAAACGGGGTCGAGCCCGAACGGGCACGGGCCAAACGGTGTCGAGCCCGAACGGGCACGGGCCAAACGGGCTGGAGCCCGAACGGGCACGGGTTAAACAAAATTCTTGATATCCGTAAATTTATTGTCAAAAAGAGCATAATAAATTAAAATACATGATTTACCGGAAACTTTTATTTCAGGGTACCCGTGCAACGCGCGGGTACCCTGCTAGTCAATATGATACGTAATGTTTACACTTGTCAATGCAACTATGTTGAGGATGTTAAATCTTTGATGTTAGGCATAGTGGTAAGAGATTATTTACCGAAGTATGAATCTCATTAGGTAATTAATTAACCTTTATAGCAAAAAGTTGATTAGCGCTAGCGCTAATATGTTATTTGTCATGCAGTCTACAAGATCTTTCTTTCATGACAGAAGAAGCATCACTCTCGGTAACCTAATGGGTGTTTCAAGCATTTTTGACATCTCAAGAAGATCACTAAGAAGAGGGATACACTCGGATACACTATCTTCAGGAACCAAGATAAAATCGAACCCTAAATCAAAGCCTTGGTGTTTTGGTTTATGTTTATGCCAAAGAGACAATGTTGATGTCATCGACGTCTCTAGGAACAACAACAATGTACCCCTGGGTCACTTTCTTGAAGCTGAAAGAAGAGCGGCTCAAGATCATAGACAAGGTCAACACAGCCCTCTTATTTATGGAGGGGATGAACTCGCATTGGCTCAACCTTTTGACGAGTCACTGAACTCGTTGTTTGTAGATGGGCAAATCATGCCCCCTAGGTCAAGCCCTTTGTCTGGTTCGGATAATAATGTGAGAAGTGAGCGTAGAGGGATTATAGCTCCGTGTTTTTAATGTATCATTATCCGTTTTTGTGATGCTCGATTTTTTTATTGCACTTACAAGATATAGTAAACATCCAAAGTTTTGTTTTCTCTTGTTTGTAATATTATTGCAAGTTACTCGACTGAGTTTGTTCAAATTTTGCATCATGTTTTGTTTTACGTTTCTTTTGTAATGTCAATTGTATGATTTGTATCGGTAAAATAATGACCTGTGTTTTCAGAGTCATAAATATTAAGATTAACTTCTTATGAACAAAAGAAAATAAATTTGAACTCTTGGCCAAACTTTACAACCAGTGTTTTTTAACATATCTTATACGAAGTTGTTAAAAATTACATAATTTTATTTTCTAAGTTATTCTTTTACAAATTGACTCAAAATCTTTTGGAAGTCCACTAACATAATGAGATGGAAGTTTGATCGCAAATGCTTATATTTTTCTCTGATTAAAAATAGTATTAATGTTTAAAGATTACTCTAAATTCACAATAATATCATCAAGTTTGCAAAAGAAAAAGGGGGAAAAAGCATCAAATAGATTCATTTATGTATGTCTCATTTTCACCAAATTGGGTATAAAGTTGTCATTATATCCTTAGATTCATTTCCGAGTTTAAAGAATACCTGGATAATTTTTCTAGATGGTTTAAACATTAAAGAATACCTCGTAGAATAAAGATAAGGAACCACAAACAGTATCACCCATGATTAGTCGATAGATGGTTTTCTTTAAAAAATTGTTTGAAGCCTTTTGAGCACTTGGAGTCACCTTTAATGTTTTCATTACTAAACAACCTTTACTTGAGTACGAGTAGATAGGCATCCGAGTTGAGGCGGGGCTTATTTGTTATCCATGTATGCAATTTTTTTGTCGCCGTAGAATTGTTTTTTTTTATAGATTGTTTTAGTTCAACACTTAATATAAAATAGAACGCAACTAAAAAGTATTGCAACATTGTGCTCATTTTGTTCGCAATTTGAATGATTTATCAATGCTATATTTTTTTATAAGGAAATCGGTAAATATTTGTTAGATTTGTGATAAACAAACTTTATTATTTAGAAAAAATCGTAAATAGCTAAACGTACAAGATGGTTAATCTATTTTTAAACAAACTTTAGGGTAGTTTTTAAAGTTATTAGGTAGGTTAAGCATGTTGAAAATTTCATTTTTTTTGTTTGTAATTCATATGCATTTTTATTAGTATATTTATTAAAGTACCTGAGCAATACCAGAGTCGTGAGATCTTACAGATGTCTCACCGGATCTAATGACTTATCTCTGAGAAACAATTACGAACTATGAGCAGCGCCAAGTATAGCTGCATGGTTGACCAACGCCAAGTATAGCTGTTGGTTTGTGGGAGTTATAAACACACGTAAACGACTAGAAGTATATGAGCCGATGGGGGCACACACGATAAACACGAGTATACGTGTTGAACGTATTTTAATACTTGAATTATATACCCGTATCATGCATGTAACTTGACCCGATACTTTGCACGACCCATGGACTATTCTTGGAATGGATGTGGGTCGGTTTGGTTGGCTGCCTTGGGCCTTGAATACCCAACTGATCGGGCAAGAAAAAAGGGACATGGGTTTGCTTGGGTCTTGGCTTGTCGACCAAGTATTAACCCAAGGCAAAGGGTTGTTTGTTTATGCTATATAATCAAACGTGACCAACACCTAATGGGGTCCCCTAACATGCAACATATGAATATCTTACACCTTAAAACTATCACTAAACGTTTCATTATCTGCTAAAAAGCTAAGTTGATTATAATCTAATCGAGTTAGGTTTTTACTTGGTTTATTTATGATCTAAACTTGCATAGTATTTTAATCCAAGTGTTTAGAAGTTTATTGGAGGTTTTCTTGCTGATTCCTAGCTCACGAATAGCAGAAAGAAATAGTTTGTTTTCTGGTTCTGGTTGTGTAACTTCTAGGACAGAAAGGTGGTTCTCGGATAAGGTTTATCCGATATTGGGTAAGATCACAAAACAGTTTCTTTAATTGTTTTGATCTCGGGTAGGAAGCAAAATCATAATCTTGGTGGTTTTGTGTTTCGTGGCTTTATTCAAGTGGTCAATTGTTGATTGGTTTTAAATACGTTCTCGACTAGCTTCTATATCGAACGTATACATTATCGGGTTTGTGTGTGATACTCATTGAGGCATCTATTTTAGGTGCTTAGTTTCTAATTGGTTTTATTGTCCGTTACGAAAGATCAATTCCCAACCAAGGTTAGGTTTTCTTTTATCCCATTTATTAATTAATTATTGTATTAATTAATTGTTTATTAATTACGTGGTTAACCTAATTGCGATTACTAGATCCTTATCCGCTGCGTACTCGTAGAGGTTAATGGTTAAGTTAGTTTTAAAATCCCAACAGTGGCATCACGAGCCATCTCGTTTTTGCGATTATTGGTTACACGTTTCTTATTAATAAACATGTTTAAAAGGCTGCATGAAACCTAATTTGGTTATTCGTTTTATTTAGTTTTGACAACTATATGCAATACTTGTCAATTTTTAATAAAAAATAACTAGTCACACACAAATTAAATTATATTGATAATTAGAATTAATTTGTTAATTTAAATTAGATGTTAATTAGAATTACTTTGCTAATTGGAATTAACTTGTTAATTAGAATTACGTGTTAATTAGAATTACTTGCTAATTAGAATTAAATGTTAATTAGAATTAATTAATTGTTAATTAGAATTATAATGATAATTAGAATTACATATTGTTTATTAAATACATAAAATTGCGTAATTACTTGTTAATTGAGATTGCCATGCGTTTTTATGTGTTTTCCGGCCACAAGACCCACTCAATTGCTTTTGCGATGTTTGGGGCGATCTAGGTATTGTATCCTAGTTACGGTCTTATGGTTCTCCGTTTGGGAAAAACTCGCAAGAGAACTCGGAACAATATGTGGTTTTAATATTGATGTTTATGCTTATATGTTTGTGATTCCTATATGTGCATTATTGTTACTTGATTTGACACCTAATTATATGCAATATGGAATAATACATAGCGTAACCATAACATTAATATTGGTCTTTATTTACACGCCTAAATATCATGCTCATTGTGACCTGCTATTTGATTCGTGGAAAATCGTTTTTGTTAAATAAAGTGACCTAATATATGAAACACGTTTTCAAGAATTTAAAAACTGGACGCTATGGACACTTGGGATGTACGGCTCACCCACTAGAACAAACTCAAAAGGGGGTTCAAAGAGGTGCGCACAGTCGCACCGAAAGGATGTCTAGGTTATGCTTCAGCGCTTACCTGGTCCTCTGCCTCCCTGTGCGTTCGATTGGAGCTACCATGAACCACGATGATCACTACAGTGTCATTACCAAAAGTTTTTAAAATTAGTGTTACAAGTTGTTTTGCATGCTTCTTTGTACACGGCTTTTACCACATTTATATGTGCATATATATTTGTTAATTTTAAGTCTATGCCATCCAACTATGAACACGTGCATTTGGATTGACTTCTCTGATCAGATGATGAGTGCTTATTCACTCATCATTTTTACCCACCTAAGACCACAAAAATGACCAAAAACACCCAAATATGATCAAAATATGTTAAAAATATCCTCGGAGTGTGTTTTGAGTCTTGCAGGTACAAAAGGATTGAAAACTGAGTTAAAACGGGCAAAAATCGAGCCGAAATCAGAAAAGTGCTGAAACGGACAGAGCCCGAAGTGGATTTTCTACATTTTAAGAGCTCGGGACGTGTTTTTGGAGTGAGAGCGGGAAACAAACCCAAAAACCTTTAACCACCCTATTAACCCTTAACCCCATAACCACTAACCCATCACACTTATACCTTTCCCTTTTTCACCCAATTCACCCTTTACCCAGAAGATAATACCAAAACGAGAAACCAAACACAAATGGCGCCATTTTCCTTTCCCCTCTCCCATCACTTTCTCAAATCCCCAACCCACTATCCTCATCTCCCAAGGAAAGAGTCACGAGATGCACTTGCCACTGTGGCAATCCATGTCAAAAAGTCCCATCAGACGGCTTAGATTGTCTTCTCAATGGTACCTACTAAATGGATGGCTGGGATTATCAAAAGAAAGCACAAACTTGGTACTTTGCTTGGTTCGTCTCACAATGAAAGCACAAACACAAGAAAGAGAAGAGAGAAGACATATTCATTCTTTTGTATAAATAGGCAGTGAGAATTTGTAAAAAGTTTGTCTAGAAATTTATACTCTAGTCCCATTTATTTTCTGTCATTTAATTTTAATGTAATTCTTAAATTCAGTTTAATACAAGTTTAGTCTTTAATTCCATTTTCAAGTTTATGCAGCTTTAATTTTTATTTATGTTCTTGCAATCTGTCGTTTGGTTCTAAAGAGTGTTTTTACAAATTGTTTAAACTCATTTTGAGTATTTGTTAAGATTGTAAAGTGTTACTTGAATTTCCAAGGTCTCTATTGTTTCAAAAAGTTTTTTTCTGCCCCAGTGGGGGTGTTTGGATTTGCCTTATTCTTGGGTCAAAAGTCATATTTTGACCCATTTTGGTTCTGAAATCAGTGGTGAAGTCTTTTGCAAGTCATTTGGTGAAAGTGTAAGTCATAAATTCAGATTTCAAAAAGACTTGATGGTTTTCTCTTTCTGTTTATCTGTCATTCTACACTCCCCACTGTCCATCTTTTGGCTTAACTTTAGGATTGATTAGAGTTAGACTTAAGATTAGATTTGGTTTATACTTGTAGTTAGTAGCACTAGGTCAATATTTGTTAGCTTATTTTTAACTTTTGAGCTTATTTGGTTACCTATTTATGCCATTGAAGTCAAGCCCCTTCATGTTTCTTTTCTGTCCCCTGCACACAGCAGACCTCACCTTTATTTAGTGCTAATTAGGTTGCAACTTAGGCTTATTCAGATCTTTAGGTACCAATTAGTATACTTAGATTAGGATTAGTAACTTTAGTGCTCATTAGGTGCTTATTTTATGCTCTTGCATTGCTTATTTACTCATTTTCCTTAGCTTAAGATTCCCCTAGATTAGCTTATTAAGCCAACTGTTTTCCCCTTTTGTCTTTGCTTATTTGCAGCTTATCTAAACACCATTTAGCTTATTTGTTACTGCCTTATGCTTATGTACAATCTCCCAACTGATTCTTGTGCTTACTTTGAGCTTAGCAGTAGTCTAATGGGTGTGTTTGGTTTGGTTTTATTAGATCCATTTTTAATCTGTTTTGCTTTTGTCTTCTATATATGCTGCTGAAATCTGCTTCTCTACTGTTTCTTTGTGTTTTTCTTTTGTTAAGTTTTGCTAGAAATTAGTTAGAGTTGCTTATTTGTTAATTTCCAAAAGCCAAAAAAAAATCAAATAAATAAAAATAGCCAAAACTGACAAGCATGGGATTCGAACCCAGGTCTGCCAGTTCATTCAGCCACGCCGCACACAACACACACCACTACCATTGCACACTTGTGATTTTCTTGTCATACTTTACATTAATTAATCTCTTAACTCATTTTTTCTGTTTTTAGTTTAATAGACTAGATTGCTTATTTACTGCTTAATTCTAACTGCTTTTCCGGTTTTTTTATTTTTCCTAGGTTTAGATTTAGGTAATGTAATTTCCTGAAAAGTTTCATATTTTTTTAATTAGTTTTACTATTTTTAATAATAAATTTCTTAGTAATTAGTTTTTAATTCATAATAAATAGAAAAATACTCAAAACAATACCCGGCTTTTTCCTAAAATCATTTTTAGTCATGTAGAATGTAGGAAAATTAGTTTTGCACTCGTAGGAATTAAATTGCATATTTTCCACTTTCGGGGCTCGGTGCGTTCCCGGTTTTTCACCTTTTTGCATTTTAGCACCCTAGGATGTAGTTTAGTATCGTTTTAGTGTTCCTTAAGCTTAGTAGTAATTTATTTAGAGTTCACATTGTTTTACGTGCTTTATTTTCAATATCGTGCTTTAATTTGTAGAATAACGTAATCCAAATCCAATTTCGTTAAACCAATTCAAGTCTTAATCACGAAGCTCATCGAAACCGTCAATTTCACACCTCGTTGGGACATGACCCGGGGAAATCACTTTCCCGGTATCACTTTTATCACATTCGTGAGATTCGGCACGTCAACCCTTTTCCTAAAAGGTTGGTTTGTCGGATTTTACCACCACACTCACATACGATTAACGAGATCATCAGACCTAAGGGCCTTTCCAACCCATGGTAATTATTTCTCACTGGTCAGACCTATGGTTATTTTTACACGTTCATACTTGGTCGACTTATCTCGAGTTAGCTTGGTCAGACCTTGAACCCGAGGCATAAGATGAGAACTAAACATGCTTTTGACATTATTACTTGATACTAATGTCTTAAACAGTCTCATAAATCTAAGAGTTGCATTTTGCAATTAACGCTCGTCGCTTACCTCTTGTCCTATTTTTTTTATGCACTAGTCAGACCTATGGTAATTAATTGGGGTTGCAAGATGGATCTTAGTCTTATTAGTAATTAATTGGGTAGTTAATTCTTTTAAGAATGTAATTATCGAAAATACTAGAATTGAACTTTTTATGTTCTGATTAATTGTGTTATTGCAAAATAATTCGTAAACAAAGTTGTTTTTCTTCAAAAGATAAACTTAGTCTCTTTTCCTAGTAAGAAGAGTGAGACTTATACCTATCTTTTCTCCTTAGTTGACAAACTAAGATAGGATTACAAAGATAAACTCATTTATGATCTTTCATAACCCTTTTGTGGTCTAGAGTTAATTGAAAGATAGAATATTTTGTATAACTGGAAACATTGTGTTTAGAGCTACCAAAATAAATAACATCCTGCACTTGTCACGATGTATGAGTTTAAACCGCAAAGAGTAAAGGAATTACTAGCATATTTGCTAGGTAATCTTCTTGGACTCTTATTATTCGTAAAGTGCTAATTACCCTTGGGGCTATGTAGACAATAAAGGAGGAATTGCATGCTAAAGATTCAAGTTAATTGAATAAAAGAATGGCTAGTCCATTGTCTACATAAGTAGAACTTCATGTACTCTGTTCAATACCTAAGTACATGCTACTCGTAGGCATTTGAAGAGAATAGGAAAGTATATAAAACTGCTATATGCCTTCTACTAGAAATGTAACACTCACAATGTTGACAAATCCAGTGGGAGCAGTTGCATTTTATAACTGAAATATCATTCATGTAATGTTGTCAATTTCAGTGGGAGCTACGGGATTTATTTCCTATTAGTCACCCATATTATTTCAAACTAGCTTTGAAATAATCCATTACTTTCCGAATATGAACAACTATTGCTTAATGGAAAATTGCATTTTATTTTATAAGACAACACGTTGCCTTCCTGCTGTCGCTTCCTGAAGTGTTATCTATAGAATAATAATCCACAATTTCTAATTACAGGTTATGGTTCCAAAACTACTTATGATATCTATGACATTATCATATCGTTTGAACAATCAATCACGTGTTGTTTGTTTTCATAATATGATGTTGTACCTTACACAAGTGGGAGAAATCTCAAAGTGTGTGCAAGGAACAAGAATATTATTGGTATCTCTTGACCGCAAGGTAAAAAAACTAATAAATCTACTAGGACTTAAATACGTTAGATGTTTAATGCCCTACTACATTCTAATAATGATTCTACTAGGACGTGAACACGCTAGATGTTTGTTGCCCTACTACATTCAAGAGTTTGCGTTCGTGATTACTTTTGTTAGTATAATTATGCTTACATGTTAAGACATAATTATAAAGTCCTTGAGTTCATCAATGACTTATAACATAAAGTAGATATAGTAAAATTGTTATGTCTTCTAGTTAACACATAAACATAAGGCCTTTGAATTATTCAAAGACTTATAATGTATTATTGACATGTTCTGTTTTCTTGTAAACACATGAACATATAATACTTGAACATTTTTGTCTTCTTGTGAACACGTGAACATAAGGTTCTTGTATTGTTCAATGAATATACATTATTACATGCACTTGGTTCGTAAATACTTTATATGCAATTTGGCTCGACCCAATTGACACGTATTTGGTCCAAAGAGAATTAAGTTATATATAGAATTTTGATACAATTCTAATAACTCATAGGATACCACTTCATCATGGTATGTCTAATGTGTTGGATCAAACCTTATTCATACTGTTTGGTTCATGATAGCTTTAATTGCTCTACCTCCAAAACATATCAAGGTTAGAAATTGCGTGTGTCATGGATACATTCAATATAGTTCAAACCTAGAAGGTATTCAAGACAACCCATAACTGAAAACCCTAATTCATTAGGGATTTGAGGTTTTACCACTCAAACCAATTGAATCATAAACCTTTTTGGATTTTTGATTTTGTTATACTTCCTAGCTTGAAGATTGTAGTTTTGGCGTTCTTCCTAGCTTGACGAAACACAAAACTGTTGCTAGAACTTTTGGTTAGAGAGTGATACTAAATTAGAGTTTTTCTATAAACCCTAATTTGAGTTGATGGAAGGAATTCCATTATGTCTTGATTTAAGTTCTGAATTTGTTAAAATCTTATGAAGCATTTTATTAACAAATTTTGAGATGAAAACTTAAAATGTATTTTGTGGTTCTCTATAAAGAACAATTTATTGTTGCTTAAATACTTAGTATTTAGAGAATTGTCTCTACTTACAAAAGTAAGTGGGAGTATATACATATCTCAAAGTTTTGAGAACAAAATACTTAACCTTTTAAAATCTACTTATTAATGTCGTACTAAGGTTAAACATGAAAATGTTGACCGAAGTATAATGATTACTCTCATTCATAAATTCGCAAGGATGCCTCATCACTTGAAGTGATATTTTTAATATCAATGCTGAGGATTATAAGTTAGGAGATTATTGTAAATCAGCTAACTACTTAAATATATTATCACATCTTGAATCTGATAAATATTTTAGAACTATGAATGATAATATGCAGTCCTGAAAAGGGAAATCGAGTTTTGAGCTTGATTGTTATTTTGCCTAACAGTTAACCTATGAGGTTGGAATGAGTTTCTTTTGAAGAAAGACTCACAAGAACAAAATTATATACATATTAATGCATGACATTTTATAAGAAATTTTTAATCATACTTAAGCAATTGACTGTGATTAAATTTTCTTATAGAATACATGCATTAATTATATAAAGATATTTAATTGTCATACATGTGATTTGTATGTTGAATATGACAATTAAATTTTATAACTCTCTTTATGATTACCTTTTGCGAGGACGGTGTGTAATCAAAAGGATTATATTATCTTTATGTAGTATACAAGATTTATGCAATCCATGTTTTGGATTAAATCATGCATCTAAGAGCTGAGATCTTAAATTTAATTATAATATGATTCTGGTTGAATTAAGATAACTCATTAGTATATCTGACATTGAGTGGGAGCATTGTGTTTATCCTTAAAATTTACATGTTGAAGATATCATTCTATTTAAGCTAGATATTGATCCTTAAGCTTGGAATGAAACTTCACTTGAAATTTAGAGAATAAAACAAACAACCTTGGAATAAATGTTTATCTGGAATAAACAAATGCGGACAATATTAAGTCTAACACAAATGCAATATATCATTCAAGCTAGTCTTAAATGGTATATTTCACTTGGAATAATCTATTACATGGATGGAAACCTTATGTTGTTTTAACTAAGGATTTATCATGTATATATTATATTGTGTATAAGACTAGTTGTTACTTTTGTACAAGAACAAAATGAGCTGACAACAACAATATCTAATTGAGAGTGTTTAGATTATTGTTTTTATAATTTTTTACGAATTATAAAGCATAGTGTTGTATAAGTACAAATGATGCTAGAGGATTATTCATCTTTTATGATAAATCTGCTAACTAGTTATGCTCAACATAAAGCATTGTTGCATTACACATTAATGAATGAGAATACTTTACACTTTTAGAAACTGTAAATATGACTGTCAGTATGTCGTTGATTTTTAATACCTCATGCAAGGTAAGACGACATCTCCATACTATAACTCTTGCAATAGTATGAGCATATGAGATAAGTCACTCATCTTATATTTCAATTCCCTCACTATAAGTGAAATTTGAAATAAGTATTTCGGAAAGTTTACTCAGATGACTATTTAGTTTTCTTGTAAAAGAAAGGTTGAGAATGTTGGAAACATTAGACTTCAACTTACTAAATGAGTTTCATGCATATCTGTTTTAGTATTTGGATAATTGGGATTGAAAGACAATTTTTACTTTATGATGAATAAAGATACTTGGTATTTGTTATTCATTCATATAATAATTGTTATCCTATATTTGCATGTTTAATCCTAGAATGATTTTATTGTTCTAAACATGTCCATTGTCGGTTAACAATATGGGAATATTGTTATGATAAGGCAAATGTGAGTGTTGGTTATATTCTAACGAGAATGTGGATTGTTCCCGCCAAACTCATATGTATTCACTAGAGATGCATATTGGATTCCCCAACTTTCAAACATTTACTCTTGGATCCTTGTCATAAGTAAAATATTGAAAATGGTTTGTTATCTTCATCCTTAGACTTGAGATACAAGAAAGTTATGTTATGTGTGGATATTATTTTTTGTAAGTATACGCAAAACGCTATCTGAACAAGGTAGTTATAAAAGCTATATTTCGGAGTGATGTGAAGCAGCATCCACAATACTTGTAGTCAATAAAGGATTTGTTACTCCACTTGATATGTGCAGAAAGATACCATGGCGCCTCTCCAGATTTAATCAGATAATTGTTTGGCCAAACCCAAAGGGTAATGCAAGATGATTCTTGATTACATTTAGTATATCTGAATTAAAATCTATAACGAGATTCTAAATGGTTAAACTATATGGAATGATTTGAGATCCATTATCCATGGTTTAATGGTATCTATAACAAAGGATGATTAGAGCAAGACATTGAATGACCATGCTACTAAGAAACTTTTACGAAACTATTCTCTCAGACACTTTTAGTTAAAAAGCGAGTGAGAGCGTTTGCTAGGCGTTTCCGTCATTAGTTTTATGTGCCATTCGACACACCAACTCCCAAGTGGGAGCTGTTGGTTTGTGGGAGTTATAAACACACGTAAACGACTAGAAGTGTGTGAGCCGATGGGGGCACACACGATAAACACGAGTATACGTGTTGAACGTATTTTAATACTTGAATTATATACCCGTAGCATGCATGTAACTTGACCCGATACTTTGCACGACCCATGGACTATTCTTGGAATGGATGTGGGTCGGTTTGGTTGGCTGCCTTGGGCCTTGAATACCCAACTGATCGGGTAAGAAAAAAGGGACATGGGTTTGCTTGGGTCTTGGCTTGTCGACCAAGTATTAACCCAAGGCAAAGGGTTGTTTGTTTATGCTATATAATCAAACGTGGCCAACACCTAATGGGGTCCCCTAACATGCAACATATGAATATCTTACACCTTAAAACTATCACTAAACGTTTCATTATCTGCTAAAAAGCTAAGTTGATTATAATCTAATCGAGTTAGGTTTTTGCTTGGTTTATTTATGATCTAAACTTGCATAGTATTTTAATCCAAGTGTTTAGAAGTTTATTGGAGGTTTTCTTGCTGATTCCTAGCTCACAAATAGCAGAAAGAAAGAGTTTGTTTTCTGGTTCTGGTTGTGTAACTTCTAGGACATAAAGGTGGTTCTCGGATAAGGTTTATCTGATATTGGGTAAGATCACAAAACAGTTTCTTTAATTGTTTTGATCTCGGGCAGGAAGCAAAATCATAATCTTGGTGGTTTTGTGTTTCGTGGCTTTATTCAAGTGGTCAATTGTTGATTGGTTTTAAATACTGTTAATACAAATAAGCCGTAAAAATGTTTATTTATATTTTACGATCTTCTAATGTTTTGTCGATAACAAACGTAAAATCATTTTAACGAAACAAATAGAATACGTAAATGGTTTGGACTAATAGTTTTCTTAACACACCTATGCTTTCACATAAAACACTAAAACAAGTATAAGTGATTTGATGACTTAGATACATATGTACAACAACTAGTGTTTACATATTGGGTTAAACATATACTTAAACTAAGTATACTAAAATGGGTAAAAACTAAGTATATGCTAAAATAGGTAAATACAAGTATATACTAAATGGGTAAATACTAGCAAATGGTTTTGACCCACAACCCATGGTTTTATATATACCACTTAACCAAGTTCATTGAATCTAGAAAGAAAACCATGGATCAACCCATAACCCATGACCCATGACCCATTACCAAAAATACCCATGGGCAAAGAGGAGCGTACCACGGATCCCTAGCTTTGTGCTAGCCGGATCCCTTGTGGTAGGGATCCGTGGGATCCGGGGAACAGTAGAAATTTTCCTCTATAAATAATGAGTCATGTCTTCATTGTTTCTTACCCCCTTTCAATATACTCTCTCCCCTGAGTTAAATCTCACTAACCTTAGATCCAAGAGATCTATGTTTGTAGTTTTGTTTTTGTGTGATCTTTTAGGTTCCTCTTAAAGGCAAGATCACCACCTTTGAAGTCGAGCAAGCTCAAGTCTATGAGTTGCCATGCTTCCTCATCATCAAGGCTATTGAAGTCCTCTTGTTGATGATTCCTTTCTTTCTTCAAAGAAGTGTAGTGTTGAAGACATTAGTGAAAGATGTCTCAAGTATCAAGACGAAGATATTAGTGAAGGATATCTATCGTCTATAGCATAAGCACTTGTGGTAGGTGCTTAGAAGTCAAGACAAGAAGCATTAGTGAAAGGTGCTTAGAAGTCAAGACTTGAAGCATTAGTGAAAGGTGCTTAGAAGTGAAGACACAAGACATTAGTGAAAGGTGTCTTGTAGATCT
Organism: Chrysanthemum seticuspe; assembly: GCA_019973895.1. NCBI lineage: Eukaryota > Viridiplantae > Streptophyta > Magnoliopsida > Asterales > Asteraceae > Chrysanthemum > Chrysanthemum seticuspe. Next base: position 113,935,007 of record BPTQ01000009.1, on the reverse strand, counting down.
AGTCAAAGGCATTAGTGAAAGGTGCCTTAGATGTACATTCGATATGGTGTGTTTCGATGTACTAGATAGACTAGCATTAGATCCAAGGATATTGATGTCCTTGATGATGTTGTAAAGGAGTAGATCTCCTTTGGGATTAGTCGTTGGTGTAGTGTGGTAGTAGTTCCTCCATTGCAATGGAACTAGGTGCTTAGCCTAGTACCTAATAAAGGGTAGGCGACGTTGTGAAGGTGTGAAAGAACTCGGTGGTTAGCCTAGCACCGTATAAAGGGTAGGCGACGTTGTGTTAGGTGTGGTTCGCCTTGGTGTGAAAGAACTCGGTATTTAGCTTTGTACCGGAAAAAGGTTAAGCGACGTTGTGAAGGCTTCTCCGCCATAAGTAGATTGGTGTAGTGTTTACAAACTCTCGAGTAGGTGACTCGGGGAGTGGAGTAGGGCAAGGAAGGTGTCCTTGTAGCCGAACCACTACAAATACTCGCGTTGTGGTTTTGTGCTTCTTACTCTTATCTTTTCATTACATATCTTTATATGCTTGTTTATCAACATCCAACACACACAACCAAATAGATTGACATAAGTCGATCTAAATAGTTTAAAAGGAAGTTTTAATTGGTAAAACTATTCAACCCCCCCTTCTAGTTTTCCACAATTGGCATCAGAGCTTCGTTACCAAGTTTCTTGAAGTATATTGTACTTTAAAAACTTGATACGATCCATGGTTAATTGAAAACTACAAAGAAGGTTTTTCATAAAAACAAACACCATGTATTTTAAAACTATATGTTTGGATGTTGATTTAATAAACAACATTTTTCTTATTTATTTTTTTATTGCACTAATCTTCCTTGTCTTGTTGATTAGTCAAAGCTCATACCCACCAAGCTTTAGGAGTCGCTTGGTAACAAGAATACCTTCCTTAAGAAGGTATCTTAAACGCAAAGGAGCGGGAATAGTCTAAGTGACATTTGCTGTGTCATTTGTAAAGACATTCCTAAGTGCGCTAAAGGTATGATTTTCTTTTTACGTTGCTTGATAATTAAGTATACCTAGTTAGGTATTTATATGATTATCTTTTGTGCAAATTACATGTTTTACATGAAGCTTCATTAGGAAGCCTTTTTCTCACATACGTGTTTTATTTCTCGTATAAAGTCGTGGTATATGAAACTTATGTTTTGTTTCTTTTAATCCAATAAAACAAAAACACGAATTTCAAAAATTCCTCCTTCCCCATAAAAACTCTCACCGTCGACCACTTTATCAAACCCTCACTTTTTCAAATCTTCCAATTTCAAAAATTTCCTCTCATTCAAAAACTTCATCTTCATCCTCATTCCATCTCAATCAAAACCAAGAAGATCCGTCATCAACATGGTTTACATCGCACTCGTGCTCATCGCCCTAACACTCATCGTACTTGTGTTCCCTATGATGAAGTTCACATACGGAGACATTTACTTTGTGTTGTTAATCTATATTGGTGTCATATACCCAATCCTTTGTATCATCCTTAGTATTGAAATGCAATATTATTAATAATCTAGTTTATCTAGGTTATTATTGTTATAATGTGGTTATCATTTCTTTTGATTTATATGTTTTATATTCTTTCGTGATACATTAGAAGTCATGTATGCATGCTAAAAGAAAATGTAGGATAAAACATATTTCGTGGTATAAAAAAATGTAAAACCTATGTTTTTATCAAATCTGTTTCTGTTACTACAGATCCACGGATCCCGGAAGATATACTAGTCGGATCCCTTTTGTAAAGGAACCGTGGGATCCGTCCTACTGGAAAACAGTTTTCATGCAAGATTAAAAACCACTATCTTTCTAAAAGTAATAATCCACTAGAACTTCAAAACCATGAGTTAGCTAAATGCTAAAAACCATTGTTAATAAAAATCTAGTAAAAACGTTAGATTATTATAGGTTGACCATAAACATCACCTCTTATTAATCCATCACTTCTATAGGTTCAACTATGACGCATGAATACGAGTTTGATTTTTCACTCACTAGCGTCTACACTCCTAACATCTCTCTTGAGCCCAACACACCTGGCAATCACGTCCGTGGGTTCAATAATCTCGAAACCCGTCACTTCCATGAAGGACGTATTGTAGACACCTCTCTACAATTTGAAGAAGGTATCAATACCTCTTTCCGAGAAATAGGACTAGAATGTCTTCTTGAAATCAACGAGAATGTATGTCCAAGGTTCATAATGGAATTCTTCCGTCAAGTCGAACTCGTTCGTAACGAGGATCGCTCTCTATCTATTTGGTTTTATATCAAAAACCAAAAGTTTACTCTAACCCTTGGGCATTTTGCTCACATCCTCCGGATTCCAAATCATGGACAATGTGCCTTCACCGAAGATTGGTCTCTTGATTCTCTCTTCAACTTTCGTGAAGAAAATAGTCCATATTGTTCACACATACCCTCTCCGGAAGATTTATATCGCATAATATGCAAACCTCGACCATATTACTCCCATCCAAACATTATCCATACACGGGATATCCGAGAAGAGTACAAGCCTCTTTCTCTCATTCTACGTGAAAATGTTTGGAGTCTTAGGGGAAATCGAGATATTCTTCCCGCTTGTTGTGCTCACATGTTGTACTGTTTGCTAACACAACAACCATACAATCTCGCCTACTTCTTCGCAAGGCGAATTGCAAATCTTCAAGGCTCCAAGAATAAACTCATCCCTTATGGAATGTTCTTGACACGCCTCTATCACAATGTTATGCACTTCCATCCTCAATTTCAAAGTCCGTTGTACGTACTTGTGAACAAGATGATGGAACCGCTAAACATATCTCTCATGAAGACTTTCTTCATTCTTGATTCCACCAATACCCATCAATCACATAATGATCCTCCTAGCGAAGACACTCAAGGAACCTAGTAGTAGTCAAATAGGATCAATTCTACTCTACTCGTGATTTATCAATGTAATCCTATTTCTTTCATGAAATAAAACATCTTACATTTGATATCTTAGTTTTAGAACTCCTTTAAACAAATCTTGGAATATAATGCATTGTCAAGATCATTGCATACCTTTAGTAAAGGTTCTGTCTAGCAGATGGACGGATCCCAAATGTTGTACTAAACGGATCCCTACACCTAGGGAACCGTGGGATCCGGCAAACAGAAAATGCAATTGCAAGCATTGTATCTCAAACACATCCTTAGAACACCTCACACTAAGCTAAACATAGTGTCTTAAGGTAGATTAAGTCCTTATCAAGATAGGTTGATCTTTCCTAGTCATTCCAACTCACATAGATCACACTCTAAGATGTTCATAGATCTATCACTTTGTTTTAATCCATCACTCTTCCGCTCTCAAAACTCACACTTCATTTTTTACATGATCCCTCACATCTAGGTTAGAAATCCTTCGATTATGACAAAATTGATCATAAATCAACCTCACCTCAAAATTGATCAAAGTTGATCAAATCCTAGTTTTCCCATCTCAAAACCATTAGGATATTTTCCAAAACACAATCCTAAGTCACAACCTGATCTGTAGGATCATTTAGCTTCAATTGACACTCTCATCTTTAGTGTCATCCTTGCTCATTCATTGGTACTCATGAAAGTTCCAAGTCCTTCCATAAAAGACAATCATTAGCTACATCACTCACCACCTTCAAGTACTTAAGCACCCCTTCATTTAAGTCACTTAGGAAGACTGAAACACTCAAGATGTTATAGGTCTTAGATTTTAGAAACATCATTTCTACTCTTTCATAGCTGTTGATAGCCGAATCCCTAGGATTAGCCTAGACGGATCCTTCTGAGAAAGGAACCGTGGGATCCGGATGACAGTATAGGTCAAATCTTGCTAAAAAAATCATTTCAACTTATCTTCCTAACTCAAACACTCCATCTCATCTTAAATGAGTTCCTAGATCAGTCCAACCTCTGAAGTTGACTCTTGTGCATGTCAATCATCACATTCCAATGAATCCTAGTGGCTTAAAGCTTAAATGCACTTGCCAAATTTCTTAGTTTATAAACCACCTTGTTAGGACCTCCATAGTCATCACTCTTATCCTAACTTTCATCTCTTGCAACCTCTTGAAATCATCTCATCATGAGGAAAACCCCAACTAATAACTTATCCACCAAAAACCACCCATGAAAAAGGCTCGTGTTATACACGAAATCTCCTCAACCGAATCATCTCCCGTCAAGCCTACAAATGATAGAATTCTTCATCATCCAATCAAACCAATCCCCAAAAGGATAGTACCCACAAAACTACCAATGCCAAATACCACCATACCTCCTAGGCCAAACAATATTATCTCCACTAAACCATCACCATTGGTTCCTAGATCTATTTCATTTACATCCCCTCTATCATCACCACACCTCTACAACTTAGAGGACTTGCCCCCTAGGCCGTCTCATCCGCTTCCGCCGACAACATTCTCCTCATTAGGAGGAATAATGGTTCAAAATCAAGGTGTTGAGTCAACACTTGCTCCGGCTTTCTTTTCGCCGTTCCCATCATATAATCCCTTTTGGATTTTGAGAAATCATCAAAATCAACTACCCGACCATATGGATGTTGACACTTCTCTACCACCACCATCATTTTTAGTTGAGGCATTCTCAAATGCACCTCCACCAATCCCTTCATCGTTTGAAGCTCCACAAGCCGCTTCACTTGATCCTTCGCATCAAGCCATCTCATTTCATCCACCACCACTACCTAGCCATGACAAAGATTGCTATCATTGTCAACATGTTAAAAGTTTGATACATGAAGTACGAGAAGACCAACGTTTCATGTTCTATCATCTCCTCGAACGTTTCGACGAGATCAAACCTAAACAAAACTTGAGCTAGAAGAATTTTAGTGGTGTCCTAGCATCAAGCGTTAGTTGGTTTAGAAATTCCTAGTCATGTACTGTCTATTTTCTTGTTTTTCAAGTCATGTATATCATAACTCTTGTTTATTAAATGGAATTACATGCTACTTGCTATATTTCTGAGTATATGAGTATAATATATAATCTATATCTCTTTTCGGTATTAACATTTCTTGTTATACCAATCTTTGCTGACTTTATTCATCAGCCAGACGGATCCCTCAGATTTGCCTAGACGGATCCCTACTAGGAGGGAACCGTGGGATCCGTGAGACAGAAAGCTTTCTTTCTACTAACTTGAATCACATTTGCAGGAAATTGTGAATTATACTTGATTTCTAACCTTTGTTTTGTAGTTATTCAATTTACATATGAAGACTTTGACATCCTAAAGCTAGGGGGAGCTTTATGTCAAAGCAATACATTGCAAATTACTTGCAATACTAGGTTTACATTTCGTGACATCCCTTTGCAATAATCAAGGGGGAGCACATTCGTCTCGTAGACGATATCTTTTGCAAACTTATTTGCAAACAAACTAGATTAGTATCATTTACTTGACGCCCTTACATAGGGATGGACTCGTCAAGGGGGAGTAAAAGACGAGATCCTTTCCCGTTATTTGCTCTCTATTTTTTTTACTCTTTCTTTCACATGTTTTTTCTTAAAAACATTGTGTTGCCTTCCTTCAAACACTTTTCGTTTCGACAAAAAGGGGGAGAAGAAAGTAAAAACTACAAATTCAAACTTTTACGAATTTTAGCTTTTACTTAAAATAATTTTAAGTTTTGTCATCAACAAAAAGGGGGAGATTGTTAATACAAATAAGCCGTAAAAACGTTTATTTATATTTTACGATCTTCTAATGTTTTGTCGATAACAAACGTAAAATCATTTTAACGAAACAAATAGAATACGTAAATGGTTTGGACTAATAGTTTTCTAAACACACCTACGCTTTCACATAAAACACTAAAACAAGTATAAGTGATTTGATGACTTAGATACATATGTACAACAACTAGTGTTTACATATTGGGTTAAACATATACTTAAACTAAGTATACTAAAATGGGTAAAAACTAAGTATATGCTAAAATAGGTAAATACAAGTATATACTAAATGGGTAAATACTAGCAAATGGTTTTGACCCACAACCCATGGTTTTATATATACCACTTAACCAAGTTCATTGAATCTAGAAAGAAAACCATGGATCAACCCATAACCCATGACCCATGACCCATTACCAAAAATACCCATGGGCAAAGAGGAGCGTACCACGGATCCCTAGCTTTGTGCTAGCCGGATCCCTTGTGGTAGGGATCCGTGGGATCCGGAGAACAGTAGAAATTTTCCTCTATAAATAGTGAGTCATGTCTTCATTGTTTCTTACCCCCTTTCAATATACTCTCTCCCCTGAGTTAAATCTCACTAACCTTAGATCCAAGAGATCTATGTTTGTAGTTTTGTTTTTGTGTGATCTTTTAGGTTCCTCTTAAAGGCAAGATCACCACCTTTGAAGTCGAGCAAGCTCAAGTCTATGAGTTGCCATGCTTCCTCATCATCAAGGCTATTGAAGTCCTCTTGTTGATGATTCCTTTCTTTCTTCAAAGAAGTGTAGTGTTGAAGACATTAGTGAAAGATGTCTCAAGTATCAAGACGAAGATATTAGTGAAGGATATCTATCGTCTATAGCATAAGCACTTGTGGTAGGTGCTTAGAAGTCAAGACAAGAAGCATTAGTGAAAGGTGCTTAGAAGTCAAGACTTGAAGCATTAGTGAAAGGTGCTTAGAAGTGAAGACACAAGACATTAGTGAAAGGTGTCTTGTAGATCTAGTCAAAGGCATTAGTGAAAGGTGCCTTAGATGTACATTCGATATGGTGTGTTTCGATGTACTAGATAGACTAGCATTAGATCTAAGGATATTGATGTCCTTGATGATGTTGTAAAGGAGTAGATCTCCTTTGGGATTAGTCATTGGTGTAGTGTGGTAGTAGTTCCTCCATTGCAATGGAACTAGGTACTTAGCCTAGTACCTAATAAAGGGTAGGCGACGTTGTGAAGGTGTAGTTCACCTAAGGTGTGAAAGAACTCGGTGGTTAGCCTAGCACCGTATAAAGGGTAGGCGACGTTGTGTTAGGTGTGGTTCGCCTTGGTGTGAAAGAACTCGGTATTTAGCTTTGTACCGGAAAAAGGTTAAGCGACGTTGTGAAGGCTTCTCCGCCATAAGGAGATTGGTGTAGTGTTTACAAACTCTCGAGTAGGTGACTCGGGGAGTGGAGTAGGGCAAGGAAGGTGCCCTTGTAGCCGAACCACTATAAATACTCGCGTTGTGGTTTTGTGCTTCTTACTCTTATCTTTTCATTACATATCTCTATATGCTTGTTTATCAACATCCAACACACACAACCAAATAGATTGACATAAGTCGATCTAAATAGTTTAAAAGGAAGTTTTAATTGGTAAAACTATTCAACCCCCCCTTCTAGTTTTCCACAAATACGTTATTGACTAGCTTCTATATCGAATGTATACATTATCGGGTTTGTGTGTGATACTCATTGAGGCATCTATTTTAGGTGCTTAGTTTTGTATTGGTTTTATTGTCCGTTACTAAAGATCAATTTCCAAGCAAGGTTAGGTTTTCTTTTATCCCTTTTATTAATTAATTATTGTATTAATTAATTGTTTGTTAATTACGTGGTTAACCTAATTGCGATTACTAGATCCTTATCCGCTGCGTACTCGTAGAGGTTAATGGTTAACTTAGTTTTAAAATCCCAACAATAGCTGCATGGGCTCTTCTTTAGCGGTGTATTCACCGTGCACTTGTAAGGCTACTAAGAATGAGTCTGTGAATACTTTGATTCTTTTGATTTCCTTTGTTTTGGCTATTCGCAAGCCTGCCAGTAGCGCTTCGTATTTTGACTCGTTGTTCGAGGCTTTGAAATTGAACTTCAGGGCATACTTGAAGTTGTGCCCTGATGGGCTTGTAAGCACTAAACCTTCCTCTGAACCCTGTTTACATGACGCTCCTTCAGTATATAGTGTCCATGTTTCGTCATCGTGGCCCGTCGGTGTCAGATGTGTTTTTGACTTCTTGTCTGGTATTGTTGGAGGTGGCGTATCAACTTCAGCTAGGAAATCTGCCATGATCTGCCCTTTGATTTAGTGCATATATCCAAAGGTGATTTAATGTTCACTTAGCTCGATCGCCCATTTTGACATCCTGCTTGTGTAATCGTGGTTTGATACAACCTGTTTCAAGGGCTTATTTATCAGAACGTGTATCAGATGTCCTGGAAGTACCTTTTGAACCGCCTGGATGATAGTAGTAGGGCGAACACCAATTTTTCCAGTAGAGGATACTTGAATTGTGCGTCTTATTGTATTTTGCTAAATAAGTAGATTAGCTTCTAGATCTTGTCCTGTTTCGCTAAGAGTAATGACCCAATTGCCACTTGGGATGCTGCCAGGTACATGGTGAGAGTCTCACCTGGAATTGGAGCCGTTAGGGTGGGTAGTTCGTTTAGGAACACCTTGAGGTCTTGGAATGCTACTTCAGCTTCTTCCATCCACTCATATACATTTTTCTTGTTGCATTCGATTAACACATTGAAGAATGGCAACTGCTTTTCTTATGCTCGTGAGAGAAACCGGCTAAGAGTTACGAGTTTCCCATTTAAGCTTTATAGTTCTCTGAGGTTCTTGGGAGGAGACATGTATAGTAATGCCTGAATCTTTTTGGGCTTAGCCCTGATATTCCCGTGGCAACATCTATATGGCCCAAGAACTGACCCTCTTCTACTCCGAAGATGCATTTGGCTGGATTTAGCTTCATGTTGATGCGTTAGAGATTTTGGAAAGTTTCGATGATGTCACGCAATAGGGCATCTTCTGTTTTGCTTTTGATAACCATGTCGTCAATGTATTCCTCAAGGTTGACACCTATATGAGATTTGAATTCTCGATCTACCAATGCTTCGTAGGTGGGGCCTGCGTTTTTTAGACCGAAAGGCATTTTGGTGTAGCAGTAGAGGCCCTGATTAATGTAGAATGCTGTTTTATCTTCGTCAGATTCCTTCATTAGAATTTGGTGGTATCCCTTGTATGCATCAAGGAAGTATTTATATTTGAAGTCGGCCAATGACTCTACCTTCCAATCAATGGGAGGTAGATGGTAATTGTCTTTTGGACAGGACTTGTTCAAGCTTGTGAAGTCTACGCACATGCGCCATGTGCCATTGACTTTCTTTACCATGACTAAGTTTGAGACCCAGGTTTGATATTTCACTGGTCTTAAGATACCTGCCTTGATTAGGTACATGACTTGGGAATCCATGGCCTGAGATCGCTCTAGAGAAAGATTGCGTCTCTTCTGTCTGATAGGTGGTGTGTATTGGTTTAAGCCCAGGATGTCTTCTGCCAGCTCCCTGGGAATACCCGTCATGTCTGAAGGTTGCCAGGAAAATACATCTAAGCTATTCGCTAGTATGGGGTGAGAGGTCAACCCTAATTTTGATTGGTTGTTCTGGGTATTCAGGATGTATGAAAACTTTTACCTACTTAGGATTGTCTCCCGGAATGGGTGCCCATGCGATCTCTCTAATATTACTTTCTTCTACCGCGGCTGCCAAGCTCGCGTCTTTGCCTGGGTAGTCGCTTTTGACCGTCACAATTCCTCCTTGTGTTAGGAAATCTACTACCGACATAATGGTGGAGACTTTCATGCTGAGCTTTTGTAATGTTGTCCTTCCAAGTATGATGTTGTACTTGGATGTGGATTAGACTATGTGGAATTGAAACAAGATTGTTCTTAACAGGGGGTATGTTCCTACTGTGAGCTCTAAATTGACTACCCTTCATGGTATGATCTTTCCCCTGAGAAACCAATTAGTGGTGTGGCTGGGGGTCTAAGGCTTGACCTAATGTACTCTAGGAGTTTGTTGAAACTGTTACTATGAATAAACCATAAAAACGTTTATTTATACTTTACGATCTTCTAATGTTTTGTCGATAACAAACGTAAAATCATTTTAACGAAATAAATAAAATACATAAAATCTTTGAGCCAATAGATTACTAACATACTTTTACTAAACATATAAAACCATCAAAACATGTTTAGTTAAATAAGTTATATAAAACCAAAACCATTTTTATACTTACAAGTAATGCTTTTTACTTCTATTTTATAAAAATGTATATTGGCTTAGTATAACTTGTAATAGGTAGATAATGAGAAAAAATCATAGTCCATAACCCATGACCCATGAGCATGATCCATAACCCATGGCCCATTGTATGACATCATGCATGAAGTCATGTTTTATCCATGATCCATGACCCAAAGTCTATGACCCATGACCCAAGATCCATAACCCATTGACTAGGTACAATGTATCTTGTTGGGTATCCATGATCCAAAGTCCATGACCCATGGTCTATAACCCATAACCCACAACCCGGTTTGCAACCGAAAATCCGGACTCAGCTGACCAAGTAGCCGGATCCCTTGATTTGTACTAGCCGGATCCCTTGGGTAAGGGATCCGCTGGAACCGTGGAACAGTAGGAAGTTTTGCCTATAAATAGTGAGCCATTTCTCTCTTGTTGATTAACCCTTTTAGACATATCTTCTCTCTATGTTCTAACCTCTCTAACCTCATATCCAAAGGATCATTCTATTTAGTTTTCTCTTTGTGTGATTCTTTAGGTTCCTCTTAAAGGCGAGGCACGACCTCTTGAAGACGTGCAAGCTCAAGGTCACGAGTTGTTAAGCTTCGTCATCATCAAGACCACTGAAGTGCATCTTGTTGATAATTCTTCTCTCCCTCCAATAGTGTGTCGTGCTGAAGGCATTGGTGTATATTACCAAAGGTGACATTCGATATGGGGCATCGATGTATATTTGTGTAGTTTGGGTTAAAGGATATTGACATCCTTTCAAGTATTGTAAAAAGGAGTTTGTCTCCTTTGGGTAGTAGTGTTGGGTAGTAGTTCCTCCATTGTAATGGAACTCGATATCTAGCCTTGTACCGGATAAAGTGTAGGCGACGTTGTGATAGGTTTGGTTCTACCTCGTGGAAGTACTCGGTGTCTAGCCTTATACCGGATAAAGTGTAGGCAACGTTGTGAAGGCTTCTCAGCCACATTAAGGAGCTTGTGTTGTGTAGTGCTTAGAAACTCTCGAGTTGGGTACTCGAGGAGTGGAGTAGGGCAAGGAAGGTGTCCTCGTAGCCGAACCACGATAAATATTTGTGTCGTGGTTTTGTGTTCCTTTACTCTTTATCTCTTTGCTTTATTTATGTATATGTCCATCTATCAATATCTAACACACGAACTAAATGGATTGACATAAGTCGATCTATACTTTAAAATGAAGTTTTAATCGGCAAAACTATTCAACCCCCCCTTCTAGTTTTCCGCAGAAATAATGCTCACACATTATGTCTACTGAACTTCCTCCGTCAATATATATTTTGCTCACCCTGTGTGAGGCTATCATTGTTGTTATGACTACTTGGTTGAATGATAGTATAAAGGCGTCCCACAGAATACTTCTCGGTGGGGTACTCTGCCAAGTCTCTATGACCTCATTGTTACCTTTCATGCCTGAATGCCATTATTGTATCATGTTGACACTCTCTATTTGTCCCCTTAGGCGTTTTCGTTCCCTGTGGGCATTGTTTTCTACACGAGACTGTGTGCCAGGGTAGGTAGGTCTGGATGAACTAGATAAATGCCTTAGGTGTAAGGTGGATTACCTGTTATGGGCTGGGAATAGGCTAGGAGGGGATGTCAGGTTGTCCTGTTGTGTATCTGATAAGGATTTAAAACATACGTTTTTAGTGGGTCGTTTAAGCCCTAAATCGATACATTTTATATCCGTTACTACTTAATATTGGAAACATATAAGGCTAAATCCTCACAATTTGGAAATAAGGGTTAAGTGTGCGGGTCATGCAACTTTGATTTCAGAAAAACATGCTAGAAATATTTGAAAATTTGATATATTAAGCACATATTAGTATATTTTTTTGAAAATAAGGACAAGCTACATTCTAATTATCCATTTCCCCACTTAAGATAAACAACGTCCTCGTTGTGTAAAATAAAATAAAAAATAAAAAATAGAAAGAATTAGAACGGGAAACTCCCCAGAGATTTGCTTGGTATGATCCTCTATGATGCGTTTGCGGGCAACTTTTTATTTTCTGGGTGTGAAGGGCATTCAACCCTCCATGAATGGTGCACACAGAAAATACAGGGTGTTTTTAACACCTCAATTTCCTTCGTATAAATACCACTTAACGTGTATACATGCATAGAATCACAGCTAGTGCTTCTTCGTTAATCGCATGGTTAGTAAAAATAAAAATAAAGCTATAAGTCATCACGCCAGTCTATACGCCGCACCTTATTAATTAACATGCGTCGTATCGATCATGGAATAAAAACTGAAATAAAGTACGAGTGAAATGTGATACATCGCATCTCAAAACAGGATGCACCGTATCAAGTGCAGTTGATACGCCACACCCTTTTTAGGAGATGTGCCGTATCGAACTGCAGGTCTGACTGACTCGAGAGAGAAAAAGTAAAAAACATTCCGGGTTGTCTCCCGGTAAGCACTTCTCTTTATTCTAGAGTCTTTAAGTTACACTCATCTTCAGCTTCTATTTCGTCCTAGCCACAAGCCATCCTTCGTCTTTCAAGCGAAAGATGTCGTGGTAAGCTTTTGACACATTATCTTCAGTTCTTAGCAAACTATCAAAATAATTCAGCCTAATTGCAGCATATTCTTCTAATGGTCCAAATAAATATTTGACAAATTCGATTTCTCATATATGAATGTTGTCAGTTCTTTGTATTGTATGCCAAGTAATTTTCATCTTCTTTATTTAAACGCTTCTTCATCTTGATAAAAAAATAGGCTTTGTTATTTGATTCCAAATAATCTTGAAATTCTTCAAAAGCGTTCTCATTATCTTCACAGGATTCCAACTTAGCCTTTTCGAATAAAGATTTTCTCTTCCTTTCGCTATCTTCAAGCAAGTTATACCATTCGTAACTTTGAAAATAGATGTTACTTCCAACGAGTTTCATTCCGAAAAGATCACCTCGGTTACACGGTTTCTGCTTTTCCCAGTTACATGTTGGCGATGTCTCGTGTCCATCCTCGAAGCAAAGCGGATCACATGTATGTCCAATTGTATCTTCCTTCCATGGTCTTTCAGAAACCCATGGTGTATTGCTATCTCTCTCGTAGTACCACGTATTTTTAAACTCATCAAAAGTTTTAAATCTTGGAAAATCTCCGATAAGCACATCTTCATCAATTTTCAATAGATAGTTGAATTCTTTGAACTCCTTGTACAAGGAAGTCTCGTAATCAAATAGGTTAGTATCAATTCAGAATAGCTCAACAACTTCATCAGCCAGTTCCTCCTCGTCATCCCCTCTCATCCAATAGTTCCATAGTTCGCTTTTGATAGTTGCACTCATTTTATTGTAGTTGCAGAATTTAGAAATTAATCAATGAATGAATTTGGGATCTTTAGCATAGGGCTCTTCATGCCCAAATTGTATCAGAAATTTCTTTTTGAGATCCTTCCAGAGTGAGATAAAACCAGAAGGTTCGCCATTAAACCTTGCTTTTGCCCCCACCCCCCCTTCCCGGTAAGAGTATTTGGAAAAGCCCAAAGCATGAGCTGCTCCATATCAAGGGGAGCAAGAGTGTACATTTAAACAATTACATAGATTTTCTCAAGATCTGTCACCGGGTCTTCATTCTCAAAACCACTGAAAGTATTACTACATAAGTCTTTGAGAAGTTGTCCCCTTAATGCAAACTTGTCTACCTCGCTAATCCGAAGCGTACCAAAACTTGATCCATACCCTTAAATGGTTTCAGTAATGCACCCTTTCATTTCGTTACCCATAATGATTCTTGAGAACATCAATAAATACGTCAGTAGGACGGGCCTTGAAGAAAGATGGCACAAAAAACTAGGAACCACGATAGAATAAAAGGGATAAAAGCTGCTGATATCTGCAGATGATGTGCCGTATCCAGTTTCCTCGAAACGCCGTATATTAAGAATAACAAGATAGATCAGCCTTTTAGTCAGATAAAGGAGTACGCTGTACTGACAAGAATCAGTGCGCCATATGTTTAATTTTTCTAAAATCGTGTTTATGAAAGAACATAAATACGCTGTATAAGCAAAAGCTTATGCGCCATACTCTCTTTACGTTCAAAAATTAAGCTTTTAATTTAGAAAATAAATACGCCGTAGCGAGGTTAATCGATACGTTGTACTTAAATGATTTAAAAATTCGGATATGTTTTTGAAAAATTAGTACGCCGTATAAGCAGAAGCTTATGCGTTGTATCAGGTTTAGGGTTTTAAAAGATTCTGATTAAAAACCAGATTACCCCGTATCAATGGGATCAGATACGTCGTACCCGAATGATTAAATTAGATATGTTGTATGAATAATAAAACGCAATACGCAGTATCTATGAGATTAGATACGCCGTATCGTTTAGATCAGCAATTTACAGCATACAGATAAATAAGCAGAAAAAGGGAAAAAAACGAAAACAAATAAACAATGCAGAAATCAAACAAAAAATTAAAATAAGAAAAATGCAAAAAAACACAAATATACAAGCAATACAAATATATAACAAAGTTAGTCAAATAGAAAAAAAAAAGAAAAAAATTAAACTAATGTTAAAAACCTAAATCAAAATTCTAACAAATATGCAAGTATTAAACAATTCACTCCACGGCAACGGCGCCAAAAACTTGATGTGTTCCGTTGTGTATAGGTCATTTTATGAATTCTAGTTTTAAATGTATATTTAGCCGACTTAACCTATAACAAACACTAATGAGCAATATACCCGATCAGTATAGCCTAGTTGGTAAGTAGAGTGACGATCACTAAGAGTGGAACGTTAACACTTGGATATCAAACAGTATTTTAATTCTAAAGTTAGTCTAATTAAACCTAATCTAACACAAGGGGGTTTTCAGCCCAAGAGACTGGTACGATGTTTAGATTAAGTAAAACTGTAAATAAGGCGATTGACACACACGTACACAGATAAGAATACATATAGCAGATAATAGGCCTGGCCGATAGTAAAGTATATTTTATTTGCTTAGTTTCTTAGTTATATATGATGAGTACTAATTCTAGTCTTTCTCGTTGGTTGTTCACGTGTGTGTGTATATCATTCATAAGCCTAGGCGCACCTAGATCTCTAGATTCTTTCTTTAAGTCTTTCAACAAACTAATCTTGCCACGATTAATTAAACCTGCATTAATACCACCTTAAGTTTATGTATTATTTATCCCGTTAGGGCTTACATTAATTATGTAATTAATGTAGTAATTGTGGGAGGCGTATGGCGGCGTAAACAAGCCACGATAAACTATGAAGTAATCAAAACAAACGCATGAACATCCAAATAAACATCAAATACACTTATAATCGATGGGAAAGTAGATTAAATGCAAGTCAAACGTTGGAGACAAGGTATGCAATCCTGCTGGATTAAAGAGTACTAATATAAATAAAGCGAAATCTACTTATGAATTAAAGTACTATCAAGACCTACTTATGCCTCTGAATTTCTTATTCTGGTTGTATCATATGTGGTATGGTCGTCGCATTCTGTGGTATTATGTGTTTGTCGAATGAAGCTGTCGTTCCTGTATTTATACTGAAACGGCATCGATACGGCATATCAGTTTACTCGATACGCCGTATCTGGGAAACTTCGCGTGGGGTCCAAGATTATTATATTCTGAAATATTCGTACACCGCCATATGATACGGCGGATCTTTAGTCTTGATATGGCGCATGTGTCTTGTAATCTTGGTATTTCTTGTTGAAGTCTTCAGGTTGATACGGCGCATGTCAAAGTGTTTATGCGCATATCTTGAGCAGACAAGTCAGATCTTTGTGTTGACCAATGTTTCATATATGACGCATGGAAGAAATCCATGCGGCGTATTCTTCAAAGTCAGGCAATGGTCTTTGCATTCGTCTAAGTCTTGATGTACGACGTATCTGTCTAGAGTGATATGGCGTATCTTCCTTCAGTTCAACAAACTTTACCAACTTGATCTATTTTGCTCCAATTTACATCCAAAATAGCTAACTTTCACCAAATGCTTGTTTATAACTGAGATTTACAAAAGTAAGCGATTAAGTATCAATTCTCATATAAAATAATATAAAACAAGCGATATACATAGGATAAATGATGCTAATAAACTGTTGTTATTTGATATCATCAGAAACCAAACAACAAAACCATCCTAACCCATTCTTAATACCGATTTACATACCATACATAAACAATATATATTTTATGTAGTATTTGAAGCATTATTTTATTTCATACATTTAATATTTAAAACTGATAACCTTCAAATATAATTATTTTTAATTTGAATAATCTTCAGTTAGTCCCCACCTAGGAAATTTGTTGCTAGGCAGTGTCCTATTGCTGAACTAGCGTTACTTGAAATCACGAAGACTAAGCGTTACAAAAAACTTACCAACTTCACATCAGCGTCACATCACCAAACCCAACATCAAATAGTTGTAATGGTCACCACCAAATCCACCACCAAACTCATTATTAAAAGTTTAACTCAAAACTAAATTAAACTTTCAATCATTATTAAAACAATTATATTAGCAAGTGAAAACATCATATATTTTTAAAAACTTAAATTAATCTCCACGGGAAAGATGTTCAATCAACTCAACATGAGGGTTTTGATGTTGAGTCTACCAATTTGATTTGTCTGATAACTTGTAGCATTTGTTCTCGAGTTCATACGAGGTCGTCCTCACGATGTGCTTCCTCCAGATGCTAGTCGGGAGATATAGTTTTTGAATCATATTATGTGGTGTCATGCATGTATACATCATATTCTTTATTTTATCAATAGACATTGCTCATGCGGATTGAAAAATAAAGCCCATTTTTTCTTGATAACATAAAACGCTCCTTCCACATCTTTCCTTGTCGCTTCATGCATTAGCTTATACCGTACTCGTTTGTGGTCATCGTTATTTGGATTTGAAAGCGACTTAACAATTGCATTCCGAATATATCCAATTATCAAGATAATATCCTCATTTGTAACTTACGCCGTTAGCCACAAACGGAACCTCTTGTATTTTTCCATCTTTGAGATCGTTTAATATAAGAGATTGATGTATGACGTTGATGTCCTTATTCACCCCAGAACACCAAAGAAATCATGTCATATTCATAAGTCTTGTGACGCAACAATTTTTTGCAAAATGAATTGATTCAAACCATAATCATGTCTATAATATTTCTCGCGATATGCATTTGGACAACCAAACCACTCCCGATCCGCACAATCAAGGCTTCCTAACATTCCCGGAAACCCGTGCTTTTCTTCTTGAAATCGATAAATGTTTTCCACATCAGTGTAAGTAGGTTTTCGCAAATATTCCGCTCCATATATTTCCTTAACAAGCTTACAAAAATACTCAATAGAATCACTGGAAGTTTTTACACCCATTTATAAATATGATGGGCGTTATAATCGGTGTCGTATGTCAATTGCCACTACTAGGTGGTGCACCACCACTATAATACTTAGGGTGTATTTGGTACACTGGAATGGATATCAAGTAACGGATTCATTCCTAATAATGGTGTTTGTTTAATGGGTTTTGGTATTCAAAATGGAAATGATAGAGGATATTTGATTCTACTATAAAGTCCTCAAGATGGTAAAAACTGGAGAGTTTCATACATTTATGACGGGGTCCATCATTTTTTTTTGATGGTCTACAAATATTCTTCTATTATGTTTCATATACATATTTTTACTTGGTCATCACATTTAAAAATTCTACGTGAAATTACCATTTATGTTTGAAATATTAATACCCAGATTTTAATTATCAAACCAAACATCGATATTGGAAACGGTATATTAACCCGCATTCATTCCTATTGCATCTCACTATCAAACACACACCAATAGTCATTTCGGGTAACAAACCAAACGGCACCTGAGGCTTAAACTGCAATGTTATTTTTACATTTTAAATGTCAATTGTCAGTTCTCTTAAAACTACCGGCTAGGAGCTAGAGAAACGGAAACAACAAAATATAATGATTCAAAGGCAGTTCTATGATCATGTAACTAATCACCACAATTGGGATTTGATTCACTAACTCTTCCAACAGTGTCAAATCAACTTTGATTTCTTCCTCAGAAATATCGTCCATTGGTTGAAGGTTTCAAATTGAATATTCTTCATTCTAGTCCAAAAAGGTGTTAATCCGTTAGCCAACTCTCAACTTGATTTCGCCACCCTTAGGGAGGGGGGAGTGGTCACCTAATACCCTAGGTGCCACCTCACCTCCATCCAATAAAAACATTACACATCAAAAGTACCCAATTTTACCCTAACCATACCCTAAGTGGAGGGAGTGGTCACCAATTTGTACCCGATTTTTTTTTTTCATACATAAAATCACATACAATATTTAAAATAAAAACATACCATTTCATTAAATAAAATAAAACATTACATAATACTTAAAAAAAAAACATAACATAATACTTAAAAAAAAAACATAACATAACACTTAAAAATAAGTAGATTAAAATAAAAAACACACTAATCATCGAGATACGGCAAGTTTTGACGTGCTACGTGCTCCGTGAGATCATATCGAAGACGGTCATGGAGAACTTCGTCTAGTAACTCCGCTACCACACTGTCGTCGTACACTGGCTGGACCGGCTCATCCATTATATGAACCGGTGAGATTGCCCTCCCCTCGCGTTTTATAACCATATTGTGCAAAATAACAGACGCATGAACCTGTTTGGCAATCTTCGCTTTGGTCATAGCTCGGAGAGGTCGATCGAGAATTTTCCATTTTCCTTTGAGAGCACCAAAAGCTCGCTCGACATCCTTTCTCGCCCCCTCTTGTAACTTCGTAAATCTCTTTTCCTTTGGGTCGGTTGGATACGAGTATGCTTTAACAAATGTGGACCACTTAGGATAGATTCCATCTGCCAAATAGTAGCCGCGTTTGTAAAAGCGTCCATTCACGTGGAATGAACTGTTCATCGCCGTTCCATTTCGATCTGTAAGATACAAGTCAGACTGATTCAATACGTTGATATCGTTGTTTGACCCCGGTGGACCAAAAAAAGCATGCCAAATCCACATATCTTGTGACGCGGTGACTTCAAGCATAATAGTGGGAACACCATAGTCACCTCTAGTATATTGCCCTCTCAGATGTCTAGGACAATTTTTCCATCTGACGTGTGTACAGTCGATGCTACCAAGCATCCCAGGGAGGTGATGCTTCGCTTCATGGGCATGGAAAATGCGAGCAAGGTCGTGTGTTGTAGGCCTACGTAGGTACTCTTGACCGTACAACTGAATGATGGCCTCACAAAAATAATCAAGAGTTTCACGCGACGTTCTTGCAGCCATGCATAAATATTCATCATACTCATCCGGGGGATTACCGGTTGCGAGTTGCCTAACGGCTGAAGTGATTTTTTGTTTCGCCGTGAAACTTTTTTTCGAACGTGCGTCGTAGCCTTCTTGAAAATATGGGTATCTCGCTTCAATGTCGCCCACTATTTGCAAAAACATGCTCTTCTCCATTCGATTTTTTTTTTAAAGTACTCTTCGTTGTACTTTGGTGTTTCAACGAACCAATCATTCTCTAACGTTTGAAGACCTATTTCCCGTTGATGATTTACGCTAGTTCGGCTAGAGCTTGCCGTGTCTTCAAGATACTGAGCCGCTTGAAGCAAGTATTGCAACGAGCTACCCGTGGATATCTCGTCGGACGAAGATGGAATAATGCATTCGAATTCGGAAGAGTCGGAAGACATTTTGGTAATTATTTTTTGTTTTTGAGAGATTTTAGTGTGTGTTTATTTGAAAATAAAGAGAGTAATATTTGGTTTTAAAAGGAATTTTTTTTTTTTTTTTTTTTTTTTTGATACGTAGCAACGGTCAAAGAGCCGTTTGGCTCCAACGGTCAAAAATCCCATCCAACCTCACAAAATAACTCTCGGCTTGGTAAACCGATTTTGGTACCCGATTTTGATACCCGAAGGGGCGGCGGCGGTGTTACCGCTCGGGTAAGGGTACCCGAATCCCTTACCCGTGCCCACTCCCTCCTCCCTAAATATCGTTAAAATGGAAAATTGGCAAGTGTTAATATTGGACCCACGAGTGGTCAAATTCATTCATGGACTTATGTTGACACTTGATACAAAGACTCGTAAGGTGGAGCGTAAAACACCCAATTACGCAACTACATAACAGATCATTAGGTAACCCATAAAAGTCTTCTATCCAGCTGATGTGGGACCCGCATTCAGGTTATAGTGGCAATTTCAAATGAAAGTGACAAGTACAAAATTGAATAGTCAGTTGAAAAGTATACGGAGTGATTGGATCATGGCAAAATTATTCGAATTAAGAAAATGTGATCCGGTTGTTTTACAGCGTAACGCACCAACAATTTGCTCTTTTTATGTCGTAGAAGTTACGACTCTTGATTTATTTTTGTAAGTATTTTTTATGGCGTAGATGAATGTTTCTTATTACATCGTAGAGCACTTGAATAAAGATTAATTTACTGTTTTGATTGCTACGCCGTAAGCAAGAATATCTTGTTACGACGTAGAGGCTTTGAATCCGGTTTTTCCTTATTATTTGTTAAGTCGGTTTTTACCATGTATAGATGACTTTTTTTCTCAAGATTTACTTCTTTATAAATATAAGATTTGGGTTCATTGTTTAGTCATTTACGGTAATTATTAATAAACTTTGACTTTAAGTCTTTAAATCCTTCGTCATTTTGCTTAACACTTGTTATGGTTTTATTCATGCTTCCGTTCTACGTCATTTAGCTTTCGAATAAGGATTGTTACGCCGTAATAAAGAATACCTTGTTACGACGTATAGGCTTCAAAGCTGGTTTTTCCCTTTTGTTTGTTAAGTTGGTTTTTCCATTTTGTTTGTTAAGTTGGTTTTTACCATGTTTAGATGTATTTTTCCTCAAGATTTACTTCCTTGTGAATATATGGATTGAGTTCATTATTTAGGCATTTAATTATCAATAAACTTTGACTTTGAGTCTTTAAGTCCTTTGTAATTATGTTTAACTCTTGTTAGGGTTTTATTCACGCACGTTCTACGTTTGAAAGAATCTTGGTTTTGTACTTTTTCGATTGGGCGTAATAAGGCAAGGAAGACCGAGTCTTGGGGCAAGGAGGACATGTCCTTTTTAACGGTTCCCCCATTCGACGTGTCTTCGATGGTAAAAAAGTAAGACTCGGTTGTCCTCAAGACCTAGTCGTGGGAGGTTTGTTGTGTGTGTTTTTGTTTACTGAATGGTTTAAGTGAGGTATGTTTTGATGGGGAACTTGTTTGTCTCATTATACTAAGTTGGTGATAAAGTTATTTATAAAGAGAGAAAGTTGATGTATCGATGAGATAACGGCAGTGAAGTTTGTTGTGGGGTGTTCTTATTACGCCTAGCCTTAAATGTTTAGAAGAAAAATTAAATATTTGATTTAGACTTGAAGTAAGGATGCGTGGTGCATTCGGGAACAGTAAGGTTGTCCATATTTGGATCTTCGTTACATAGGATATTATGCGAGTCTAAAAGATTCTCTAAGTTATGACCAATACGTTTTGTATAAGACTTGGTTGTTCTCTACATCCTTACGATATTTCAAAGTTGTGAATTGTGTTTCTCAAAGAATATATTTACAAATGAATAATGATTTCTACATATGGTTTAAATTGTACGTCTTTGGTCTCTCTACAGTCTTAATTTACATTTAGAGGCTAGGTCCATCATGTTTGTCACATGACAATTTTTTCGACGTTGTGCTTCTTCCACTTCTTTTACAGCTGTAGTTTTCTTGTCATAACAAAAACATATGATATTTAAACAAAGCACACAATTAATTATTTGTATTTTTCTGTTAGCTACATACAAAAAGATGGGAAAATAAGAACTACAAACTTAAGACTGCGTTTAAGTGGAGAAAAAAAATTTAATTTTTTATTTTCAATTTTGTTGAAAAAAAGGAGAGGATTAAATGATTGAGTCATTATTTGAAATATTCATCGGCATCCTTGTGTATCTTCGGTTTCCTCGTCATTACACAAGAAACGTAAAGGACCACAACATTGTGACTCATGGAGCATTAGAAAACAATGGAAATTGACATGCTTAATTACATATATGATATATGATATGCATCACTTGTATTAGTCGACACAAAAAATAAAAAAGAACTATTCAAATATTTGTTGACATCATTAAGTGTCTTTGTCTTCAAATTAAAGACGACCCACAACGTTGTGACTCACGGTACATTTGAAATCAATGGAAATTGACATGCTTATTGCTCAATTACATCCGATATGCACCACTTGTATTAGTCGTCACAAACACATAAAAGAACTATTTAGTTGACATCCTTAAGTAGTTAAGTGTCTTCGTCTCCGTCTTCAAATTAAACAAGACCTACAAGGACCACAACATCTCAACTCGTGTTACATTTGAAAAGAATGGAAATTGAAGAGTGTCAATATGCATGCAATCAAATTACTGTAGAAAACCCCACAAAACTTGAGTATTTTGGCAATACACCCCCACCAAGCAATCAAATTTACAAACTGGTCCCCACAAATTGTGACACGATTTTACTTGTCCTCATACATATGAGGCATATGAATACATGATGGTACAACAAATTATTGTAACCAACCGAAAGACAGTCATCACATGACTAATCAGTAGGGGTGAGCAGAAACTGCACCGCAAACCGCAAACCCGCATAAAACCGCAAAACCCACACCGCAAAAACCGAAACCGCAATAAAAACCGCGGTGCGGATCCTGAAAAAAAAAAGCGCATTTTGCGGTGCGGTTTCAGTTTCCACCAAAAAACCGCACCGAACCACAAAGTTATATTCAAATATATTTTTATTTTTATTTTTAAATAAACCAACTAGATTTTATAATTTTTGTATGATTAAATACTTTTGTTTACATTTTCATAATTAGTTATTTCAAACGTATTTTATTGGTTAATTATTATATACTTTCTATCAATTTATCATCGAAATTTTAAAAATTTCTCATCTCATTTGACTTTTATTATTGTAGAGATTTAAAATTTTATACTAATACCAACATTATATATATATATATATATATATATATATATATATATATATATATATATATATATATATATATATATATATATATATATATGTTTCTACTCACTATGTAACCTTATAATATATTTATTTTATAATAAATATATACAAAAAAATAGAATTTAAAAAAAAAACTTTAAAAACCGCAAAACCCGCAAAACTAAACCGCAAAAATCGCAAAACCGCGAACCCGCAAACCCGCAAAACCGCGCTGTTGTGGATTCTCATTTTTTTAAAAACCGCAATTGCGGATGTGATGCGGTTTTTACCAAAACCCGCAAAACTAAAACACTTGTACCTTAAGAGCGCTAGGTACAGTTGATGTTGTGGGGCGGTGTTATGGGCAAAATACCTCAGCATTTTTTTCTCATAACATTATTTTTGCTTACGGCACCAAAAAACCCCTCTCTGATACAAAGGTGGCGCTATTGAGTAAAAGTGATGTTATGGGTCCACATATACCCTAGAAAAATAATAAATAAAAATAAAAAATGTTGGTTGAGCATGAGCTGATAATTACTAGCCGAGAGCCTTTGACACGAGGTACAATATGGTTTATGGCGTCGTCGGTTGGTTCCATCGGCCATGTCATGTAATCAAGATTGTACGATCATACCGTATAGGTTGTGCATTATACATTAAAAATGTACATTAAGAGCTGTATGAAATTTTGGTTTTCTGTCCGAGTCTTCATCCTTTAGAAAAGTAAACTTAATCCAAACTAGAAATACGTACAATACCTTTTTGGTTCGGTTAATAAAACTGATTTTAATAAAATAATAGATAACTTGGTTAAGCAACAAGTTGATACGTTTGTCACCTTTTTAGCTGTCCGATACATCTCATGAGATGTGAGTTATTTTACACTTTATACTCACCATCGCCTTACGTTTACCTTTCTTACTCATCACAAATGATTTTTTAACGGCAGGTTATTTTAACATCTTAGCAAAAAGATATAAGAGAAAAACAAAAAGATTATGGCATGTTGTTTCATTAAATGGTTTAAAACCTATATAATTATACATATTAAACATAGGTTTATAATATCAAAAAGTTTATAAATTAATGATTATATAAGCTTATAGATACATATAAAGTTTCATCATTGTGGATGCTTTTATTAGAACGAAGGAAGAGTGATCAATCCGGTTAGTAGAAAATTTCCTATGTCTATTAGTGATCCAACAAAAGGAATAGAGCTTAATAGTAGTTGAGGATGAGATCGGAGTTTGGTTTTCTAACCGCGAAGGTGAATTCATTCTTATAACGCCAAAGAAACCATAAAGTGGATTGGGCCACCGTATCAAAGAAAGTGTGATGCGATTTGTTAAGGTTTACTTTGTACGTACGGTTGATTGCATCTAAGAGTCTTTGAGAACATTGGGGAGATTCCTCAATTCATTCGTCACAAATCTACACACCTTTTTATTGATCCGATTTTAAACACTTCGACTCATATTTGTCTTATTAAAATTGCTAATTGGTACTTTAGTAATGCAAGTATGGTTGTCATTTTCAACCATATTTTTTTGTATGTCACAGAAAATATCTTATATTAATAATATATATAATGGATATCAGATGACCTACATCCAACTTGTTTAATACGACTTTAGTGCTCTTTAACTTTGTTATATGTAATTATTCAAACTAATTCGTAAGGAGGTGCATATATCTGTGCTCTGTAACTTTGTTATATTGAATAGTTATGAATAAATATATTATTGTTTCACCTCAAATACTTTCATTTAACTTAACATACAAATCATTTTTTTATAATAATCTATACATATATATGAGACTAACCATGACACGTCACTAATGCTGACTAAGCATTATAATGATGACATTGAGCATCTATGATGACATGGAAATGCCAACATGGCACTATTCCCGGTTAAATCACTAAAAAAGTTGTAACTTGCAAGGTTTGAACTCGGGTCTTGACATTGACAAACAAGTGCTCCAACAGTTGGGGCATCACACAAGCTGTGAAACAAATTGCATTCCCAAACGAATATAGCACACAAACAGTTATAATCTTCCCACAAAACAAACCATCAAAACCGACACCCTAGACAATCGCTCCAAAATAATTTCCTTTTCAATGCTCCCCATTTCAATCGGTATTTCCAAATTCAAATCCCCCAAATAACAAATGTCTGATTCAAATTAAAAGTGGGGTTCCATCAACGAAAACTAAATCGAGATCGGAGTTAATAACATTCTTGATTTCCATTATTCCAAATCAGTGTAAAATCATGTTCATATGATTTTCAGTTATTGAATAACATAATATACATGTAAGATTGAAATTTTGTTATTTTTTATATTGAATTCCTATTTAATCTTTTGATATTTATTTCTAGATGCGATGCTTTGAATTGTTTTTTGGGTTCTCTGTTTATATCCTAATTTTGATTGAAAACTCACTTTTGGTGTGATTCTTTTTGTGGAAACCAATTTACCTACTTTTATTTTTGTCGCAACAGGTTAATATTGATCACATATTCACATGACACCGCTTCTAATATATGAGTGCAAGGTTATAGATGACAATAACGGCTATCGGGTTTCATGGTTCTATGCCGGTAAGAGAAAGAAAAATTGATAATGGTTCAATGGTTATAAATTTTTTGTTTTTAGTTTTATAGTTTGCAATTAGATTTGAATACAATTGTTTTGTTTGCTTTTATGTTCTCTCGTGTTGGCCTATCGGGTGTTTGGGATTGAACCATTATCAAGACAACTCATGTGATTATCATTTGGTTTAAGTTATAATAATGTCATAATTATTAGATGCACTTTTAAGTAGAATTATTGTTTTTCTTTTAGAACATGAGTGACAACTTCTCTTTCAGTTTTAGAAATTACTGTATGTTACAAGCTATAATACCCATCCGTCCGCTAAAGATGATACAAACTGCAGGTCTTATTCTATGAACAAGATTGGAATCCACAGGTGGACAAGCAGGCTCTACAGTGAGCACATAGGATTGGTCAAATGAATAATGTGATGTCACTAAATCTGATCACTGATCGGACTAATAGAGGAGGTAAGTCATAACTTATAACATAACTTCTTAAACTAAACGTTCTTGACTTCTTGCTACTTAACTGAAGCTAATGATCCATTTATGTTTCCTGGTTTTAGTTTAACTAATCTGGAATGAAACCAGATTATTCCACAAAAAATTACTAATCTGGAATGAAACCAGATTACTTGGTTAGTTTAACTGAACCTAATGATCCATTCATGTTTCCTGGTTTTAGTTTCGTGTGTCCTGTATTTGCTGTGGTAAAATATTTGAAATCATCAAATCTTTTCTGTATGTGCAGATGATCGCCTTCATCCAGAGTGTCATGAAGGCTCTTGGTAATTTTGTTCAAAGTGTCATGAAATGGTGACTTTTACCTAAATAGTGAGTTTCTTAAAACGGTGACTTTTACTTAATGTTGCTTTATATTTTTAGCAATCTCAATGCACTTGGGAGTTCTGTGCTCGATGACATGAAAAGCTTATTTCTAGGAGACTTGTGATACCACAGGTAATTAATAATATACAATTTATGCATAAGGCTAAGTCTGATTGGTCATTTTACGTGTTTTTAGTCAACTGCCTCAATCGTCCCACAATTATGGTTACCTGCAAATGGGCCTTCATCTCTAACGATGTAAACATTATGACTTTGGTGGCACAGTATCCCTTTTCAACGTGATGAATTTCAAGGTATCTAAAAAACACATTCTTTAATTTTATCTATTATGGATATGGAATGTGTGTGGCAAATAGCCCGCCTATCAGGCTCTTTTTTCCCAACATTTACGTTTAAGATATCTGCAGTCATTCATTATTTATTTATGTTCTTATAACTACTTACATCCTTACATGGTCTGAGACTTTTGTAGAAAGAACAAACTTTAGCTCATTATAAGAGCACATAAGTGTGTGATTAACGGGTTTCAAATATTTTCTCAAGGACACTTGATTATTCTTTTCTCTACAACAAACTATTGTGGTAACTTTAGCTCAGTATGTTTTTGTGTATGGTCGTAGTAAAATGGTCTAATGGTGGTCAAAACTGTAATCAGGTACGCCAAACAATGTTGGTGCTATATTAGTGATTGGCAGAGGATTAAGGATCGTTCCTAAACTTATTCATCCAATTCCGGCTCCACTTCAATCACCAGAAACATCTCCAGAACATCTCTAACATGACACCTGGATGCAGGCAAATCTTTTTTAATTTTGTTAACATATGAGTATATGTCTCTCTCTCTTCGAAACAAAGCCTAAAACTGATAACTACTGCAAATCTGCATGCGATTCATTTGTAAGCAAAACTGATTATATAAAGCGAAAACTTTTAAACATAACATCGTTGATAAAACCTCTCAATGTTGACCATTGCTTAAATCACCGATTATTTGAATGACATAATATAATCTCCGAATCATAGTCCGCCATTTCACTCGGCTTTTTGAATGCAGAAAAGCGATAAAAGTTTATTTTTGATGATGCACGTCCATGGGAAAAGGAGTATGACATCAAGGTTTGTTGTAAACGCATAATTGTGTACATATTCTAGAGATGATTAGGATGTTGTAAGATATTAATATATTTTTCTTTATCTAAGATAGTCATCTTCTGATGAGAGCTTAGACTAACAAGGTTTATTGATCTGAAATTTATGCAATTTGAGCTAGGTCTTTCGTTTAAATGGTTTTTTGTATAACAATAACAGGCTGGTCAAAAGATTATAGGAGGGTTTATAAAAGCAATGGAAAGGGATGTCCTTCATATGCGTCTTTTAGCTTCGGTAATTTAAGTTTTCTCTTATTAGTTTTATGTTCATATATATTTTTAAGATAAAGAGTTTTTTTGAGGTCAAATCGACCAGGATCTTAATGTTCTGGAATATTGCGATAAAATGTAGGTGAATGATATGGAGAACTTTAGCACGTATCGTCATTTCGTCTTTCTATTTCAGTTTTAGTTCTTTGAATATTGGTCACATAGTATGTAGCTACACTAAGTTCTTACTGCTTTTGGTCCGCGCAAAACCGTCAAGTTTTTCTCACTCAAGCCGGCCACTTGTGAATGACCGACCGTAAGAAACTTAAAACGGTTAAGACGCAAACTCAATGAAGATCAGGGGAGTATAGTGTTTCCCCGGGTCGTTATGTCCCAGCGAGCTATGCGAAGAATCACCAAACGAATAGTGATCGAGAGATTTGAACGGAAAAGAGGGATTGTGATTTATTATAACTACAGAAATAACACATAACCTACAGTGGCTTAAATGCAAATTAAAGAAAATTAAAAAGATAAAAAATATTAAATAAACGCTATCACTATTTTTACAAAATGATGTTTTTGTTTTTATGTTTTTATAAAACTTAATTAAAAACTACGTAGCGTGCAATAGAAAAAGTGAAACTTACACAATATTAACCCTAAAAATGTGAAAATGATATTTTTACAAACCTAATGATAAAAGAAAATTTATAGAAAAAGAAAATTATTTTTATAACTAATTACCTAATTATTATTGATTAAAAACTATTTTTAACTATTAAATAATTACCTAAAATACAAGAAAATATGAAATAAGGCTAGAAAAATAAAATTAAGACTTAGAAAAATCTAAAATATCAAAATAGAATTTTCAAAACTATTTTTGTATTTTTCTGATTATTTTTCTATTTTCTAGGAATTAAAAACTATTAAAAACCAATTAAATTATCTAAAAATACAAATTTAACTAAAAAAATCTAGAAAAGTAATTTTTTGTCTTTTTATATTTATCTTAACTTAGGAAAATTGAAAAATTATTTTTTTGAAACTTTTCTGAATTTTTTGTATTAATTGCTAATTAAAAATGCTTAAAAACTAATTTAAATCAAGAAAAATAGCAAACAAGCTAGGAAAAATCTGAAAATTTTAGGAAAAGCTTAAAATAATATTTAGAACCTAGGAAAAATATAAAAAACAGGGGTTGTGTACAAGAATAAAAGGCTGCAGTGCAATGTGATAGTGAAATAAGCACTTGAATAAGCAATTGCACACAACAGATGATCAAACTGAGACAGAAGCTTCAATAAGCTAAATTAACTCTACAGCAACTAGAAACAACAACCCATAACCTCTGGATTGCAAGATACCAAGATTTGGATTATTTGAGTTACATGAGCTAAAACAGTTTTAAGGGTCCTACTTTGGGCTTAAAAATAAGCACTGAGATAAGCTGGAATCAGGAAAACAGAAGAAGGGACCTAGAGAGGACCTGGCTAGGAACATGCAAACCAAAATACAGACCTAGAGAAGCTCAAATGAGCTTAATGCAAGCCTTGCAAAATCTGGACAAGTCCTGTGCAGCTCAATGTGCTCTGCACAGGGCATTTGATCCCATTTTGACAAGCTTATTTGGGGCTTAAAGAAAATTTGTAAAAATCTAGAAAAATGGTAATAATAAAATAGACCAAGGGAGGTTTTTGAAACCACAATTCACACTGAAATTGGCCCAAAGATGAGTCCAAGAAAATTCACTCTAATTGACCAAAAACTGACTTTTGCAATTTTGACTTTTGACCTAAAAATGGAAAGTTGACTTATATGAGTTTTGATTCAGATTTGTTAACTGCTAGCGATGATTAATGATGCAATAAAACCAGATAAAGCTAACTATAATGATTCTAAACTTAAAATAAAAGTTCTAACAGATCTAATCTAACTGGAATGCAAATGAGAGCAGGATTAGAGTGATGTTGACTTTCAGTGAGTTTATATGCAAAATGAAAACTGAGTGAAGTGCACTATTCCTAGATTAACTCCAACAACTTGAGTTTAGCCAATTAACTAAACTCCAGTTCACCTTTGTGCCTAGGTCCAAACACTAGCTTAGAGACTGATGTGCAGCTATTTAATCTAATCAAAGGTTCTGATCTATTATGATGATATAACTAGATTACTAATGCAATTATACCACTGATTAAGCCACCCTAAACAGCTAAACACTTGTCTAATCTAACTGATGCCAAATGAAAACCTATGCAGAGGTGACAACTAAAGACAGTTCAAGATGAAAACACAAGTAGGGTGCTGAGATCACTAAATTACACTACAATGCCCACTGAATAAGCTAGTATACTAGTTTATAATTGCTAGAATGGATTAAACAAAGTACTCACAGTTGGTCCTGCCACTAAGGCTTGCTAAAGATTCAAATGGAACAGTTCTCTGCACTTGATACTAACCCAACTCAGGTCTAAATCAATCCACTTCCAGCTCAAATTAACCCATATCCAACTTTATATCTTCAAACCAGAATCAAATAAGTATAATACTTCAGTTTGACCAAGTTTGACTAAGGATGTTTTAAAAGTGAAAACTGAGTAGAGGATTATATAAGCAATTAAGAAGCTATAGAAAAGCTTATAATAGCTTTTGAAAGTAACTTGAAAAACTAAAATGAATCTTAACACTGCTTATCAATATTTCTTCACAGTTGGACTTTTGTTGACCAAACATGAACATTGCTTCAAACTTGAAATTAATACATGAAAATGATTTCAGTACACTGGATTAACTAAAATAACAATTGAAATTACAACTTACAACTTATTTAAGACATAGAAATTAAAAACGACATACATATTGAAAATTAAACTAACTACTTCTTTTTTGCCTTCCTCTTCCTCTTTTATACACCCAAACTGTCTTATCTCTCTCCTCTGAGTGGATCCCAGCAACAATATCAACCATTGGATGTGTAAAAGTGATCCTGGCCATTTATGCATTTTTGGCGCCAAAAGCTGTTTAAGCCAGCTGGGTTGAGTGTTAGGTTTAAAGGTGCATTAAATGCACCTTGGCTTTGAGTGTGAGGTGGAGGGTAGGATTAGGGGTATGATGATGGAGTGTTAGCAGAGGTTGCAGGGGGGGGGGAAGGTGATGATGGTGGTTTCTCGTGAAGGAGGGAAAAGGGGAGTCAACTGTGGTTTGACTGGGATTTAATAATAGGGAAGGGTCCAAAATGGTTTTGACAGGGGGGTCACAAGGTTTATTGGCAGGGTCCATTTGGGTTTATGACAAGGGACCAAGGTGTATAAAAGGTTTAAGATTCAAGGACTAATGTTGCAATTTCTGAAATACCAAGGACCTTTGCTGCCAATTCTGAAAAGTTGCTCCAAGGACTAAAAGTGACAAGTATCAATAGTTCAAGGACCAAAGCTGACATTTTCACATTTTCCAGGGACCATTTTTGCCAATTTTGAAACTTGGAGGACCAAACTTGTAATTTTCTCAAACTTTTAATATTTTTCACCAAAGGACTAATTTTGACAACTTATGATTTAAAAAGGTCCTTTGGTGATTTTACTTTTGAAATTATGTGCTCAGGGACTATTTCTGACAATTTTTGAAACTTGGGGGACTGAAACTGCCAATTATGCAAACTTAGCTCATTTTTCATCTGATTTTAAACATTTTGCATCTGAAACATATAAAATGAAATTTTGAGATATTTCAGTATTTTGATGCATTTCTGAGCATTTTTAAACGTTTTGCAGTTCAGATTTGACTAAAAATGATGAGTATTTACACACTCATCAGCTTTACACATACAAAAAAGAACAAATGCTATAAACAGTTGTAACCCTTTTATAATCCTTTCAATCTTTTTCTTTCCTAAAGTTTGATAGGATACTGATGCAAATAAATGCTTTCTTGTAGGTACTTGCAATACCAGCAATCTTACTGACAATGTCAACTGGTCTTTTATTTGGCTCGCTCACAGGTACAATCCTTGTCTCTATAAGTGGAACCGTAAATTCTAAAAAATAAGTTTACATAACCATAATTTTGGAGGTGCCAAATTGGACGAGTTTACAGAACCATATGTAGTTGCTGGTCGGGCTGCATTGACCTAAAACACTTTTTGTCCAATATATCTTGATTTTTCTTATAAACATATAATGTAAAAGAGATTAAAAACATCATAGAATTACATAAATAATCTATCTTTGCAATAAATTAAATTGTAGGTTTTATGCATTAAGAATACGCATTGGGCTACTTTTGACCCGTGTACCAATTTTTCTTTTAGATAATTTATTATATGCATTGGACACGTTAGAGTTGTATATTAACCTTAATTTACTATATACAAAATTTAAAGGATATGCGTTTATAATTGCCTTTTCCAACCTATATAGAACAATCGATAACTCTGACTTTGGATGTGTTTGAGGTAGGATCAAGTGTTGCCTTTTTAATCGCTAGATATTTTGCTTGTGATAGAATACTTAAAATGATTGAGGGAAACAAGAAATTTCTAGCAATCGATAAAGCAATTGGATAAAATGGCTTTAGATTTGTTACTCTTCTTCGTTTGAGCCCATTGCTCCCTTTTTCACTTGGAAATTACTTATATGGTCTTACATCAGTCAAGTTCGTCCAACACGTCTTGGGAAGGTTAGTCTTCACATTTTTGTTTGTTATATTTATTATTGCATTTATTTGCGGGCATATATGATCGTTTGCAGTTGGTTGGGGATGCTACCCGAAACATGGGCTTATGTTAGAGCTGGTGCATCTGGCCGAGCAATCATTGTGAGTTTAGTTCTTTATTTTTTTTAATTCAATATGCCCATTTTCGTAATTTTCTTCATTGCGAGTAGCTTATTATTATGTAATGTTTGGCAGCAAGAAGAATCAAAATTGGATTTAGCGGGGGGAACTAATCAACTACTGATGTTGGGTGTGGGATTACTTGCAACAGCCCTGGCTGCAACCTACGTCACGCGGCTAGCCAAGGTTAGAACTTTGCCATGTCACATATACAATGGCATAACTTGTTCGATATATATATTTAAAGATTATTTAGGCTAAATTCGGATTGACAGTTTGATATGTTCATTATGTGGCACAGTTTGATACCCTGTGTCCTCAAAAAATTGAAACACGTTTTTAGTCGTCTTCAAGGTGAACATGCACCATAAGCTTCTATTTAAGTTTCATTTAAAGCTAATATTGACTTTTTGTTTTTACCATAGCTCATTAGTTGAGACCAAGGTTGTCAAGATCGGGATCCTACCCAGGATCGTTTTCGTCTTTGCAAGATCGTGATCGTAAGATCGGATCGAGATCTTAAGATCCTATTTTAATGTTATTTCTTAATACTTTATGTAATTTTATAGAAATCTACAAATTCTAATACATTATAACCATAAAATACTATGAATGTTTCATATAAATGTTGTCCTAAATTATGATTATAAAATGTTTAAAAATATTAACATGTTGTTTTTTGAATTCTACAAACAAACAACCCATAAATTTGTAGTTTTTTAGTTTGTAATCCGAGAAAAGTAAGATCGGATCGGATTAGATCGTAAGATCGTATGGTCAAGATCGGAATCCTATAAGATCTTAAGCTTGCAAAGATCCTATGTAGGATCCGGATCGTTTTTGCTTTGCAGTATCGTAAAATCGTAAGATCCTAAGATCAGGATCGAGATCCTGACAACCACGGTTGAGACTACTGACTTTGATTTTGGTAAGACCTAAATCATTCTGATGAATACATATCAAGGCACGATTGATAATCAACCAATAGTCAAAAATTTATAAATAGAAACAATTATAACACAAACTATTAATGACAATAATAACAAACATTTATAAATGGAAAGTTTTGAAACGTTGTTAGCACTTAAATATACTCTAGGTGATATTCACTTCGTCCCATGGACCCGTTTCCTTTTTAACTTAAATATATTCTTCTACCATCTTGACTCGTTTCCTTTTTAGTTTTCATATGAACATTAATGCTAATTCGATTGATTATGTTGTATATTGACTTGCCTATGGTGTAGGTTGAAGAGCTAATTATGGACATTGCTCCAAAGAAGAAATTACAATATGGAAATGAGCAACACAACAAGAAGCTGAGGCAAGCAGGGCCGTATATTTACAAAGTTTGTATTAATTGATTTCCATTTTTTCTTTAGGTGGTTGAAATGCAGTTTATTATTATATGTCAGGGTTTTTTGTCGAGTTAACAATCATACCTCAACGTTAGATTGGTGGACACTTCGTACATGTAAACTTCAATGTATGACACTATGGCCTTTTTAGTTAACCACTACTACATGTTTATGTGTCTCAACAAACACTTTTTTAAGGATTCGTATTTGTTTTTATTTATTTATTATTATTATTTTTTTGGTTACATGGGTTTCACTTTTGTTTATATGTTAGCATTCTTTTCACTTTCTTGATCGTTGTTGTTTAGGCGGTGTTTGGGTAAGTTTATGTAGACAAAGTAAGTTTATATTTTTTGGGTCAAAACAGCTTATGAGCTCATGCATTATAATAATAAGGTCGATTAGATTATTCTATAGTTGGTTGGATTCTTGCTTGGTTAAAAAGGTCTAAACCTAAAGTGCAGTTAAGATTACATATACTCATGACTAAAATTATATGTTTTGGTTCATTTGTAAGGGTGGTGCTCATAAAGATCTCCAAATGGTGCATTTTGAAGGGTCTCAAGGCTGTTGTATGAAATGGTTTATGTCATAGTTTTGTTTTATAAGTTATATTGATTCTTTCCTCTTTATGGGTGGTGCAACACATTTGCCTATGTATACCGGCAATATTGCCTCATTTTTAAGCTAATCAATGTTACTTCGCAATTGCTTTA
Source organism: Chrysanthemum seticuspe (assembly GCA_019973895.1). Classification (NCBI taxonomy): domain Eukaryota; kingdom Viridiplantae; phylum Streptophyta; class Magnoliopsida; order Asterales; family Asteraceae; genus Chrysanthemum; species Chrysanthemum seticuspe. The sequence goes on along the minus strand of BPTQ01000009.1, from coordinate 113,900,083 downwards.
CATACATTTAGAATTCAATATGTGTTATTATGAAGCTAGCCCGCCCATTCGGGCGGGCTATGAAGCTAGTATCTAATATGCTTTTAATAATAAAACAATTAAAAGATATATAATAGTTGTTAATCTTGAGACATAATACAATACAAAGTTATAAGAGGAGAGTTATTTTACATACAAAACTTTTTCCACATTCCAAATGACCGATCTCTACTATCCATTTAAAAATAAATCAATGGCTGATATTAAAAGCATTTTATTGTTTCACTTATTTTATAATTTAAATATCTCTTAAACCGTTAATCGTTAAGCGAAAATATTTACACCGTCGCAACGAGCATTTAATTATCTTTTATAGACGGGCACTTTGATATACTTTCAAAAAAAGAAAAAAAAATCATTTTTTTCACTTTTTTTGGTCTTTTTTCGTTTTTTTACGTTACTGAAATTTGCATGAAAAAAATCATATATGATTAAACACTAAATTGAATATCACATGTGATATTAGTGTTAAATCATATATGATATGCAATATTATATGTGATATGATATGTATATCATATGTGATTTTGCACTAATATCACATGTGATATTACATATCATATATGATTTAACACTAATATCACATATGATATTCAAATTAGTGTTTGATCATAAATGATTTTTTAATGCAAATTTCAGTAACGTAAAAAAAACGAAAAAATTTAAAAATAAGAAAAAAAAAAATACAATTTGTCGAAAGTATATCAAAGTGCCTATCTATAGAAAGATAATTAAATGGTCGTCGCAATGATATATTTTTTTTCGCTTAACGATTAACGGTTTGAAAGATATTAATATTTGAAAAAAAAATGATGAATGTGGGTTTTCTAAATTGTTGGGATTAATCTCATCTATTAGATCAAATAAAAATGGAATGTAGAGATTGATCCTTTGGTATGTAAAGAATATTTTGTTCTCAAATGATCTTAAATCTTACATCAATAGGTTGAATAAATTAACCTTTCTCTGTAAAATACATCTTCAAGTTTTTGGATCCTGTCTTCCATATGAGCACAAATGTCGTTCATATTTTCCTTGTCATCTATAAAGATAGCCAACAAGACTAAATGTGATCACTTATACAGAGTGAAGCATAAAACAAGACTAGACTTATTAACCATTCACCAAGACTAGATGTGATCACTTAACACATGTAAGCTCCCGAAAAATTTCATTGTACTTAAGACCTTAATCAGAAATTAAGCACGATTTATATCATCATGAAATTTTCTAAATATCACATTTGCATATCAATTGTTTAAAAGTCTAAGGGCTATTATGGCCATATTCGAAAGTATAAGGGAATGAATTCACGTGCATGCGCACGAATAAAACCACGAGGACCAATTTTGCCAATTGTTTAAACTAGTTATAAGTTAAAGTTAGGGTGAAAAGTGTAAACTTGAAGAACCTAAGGTCTAAACGTGTAAAAAACAAGCCTTAGAGGGCTGTTTTCATAAAAGTAGTTTTCCCAAGGGGTAAAACTGTCAAATCTGAAAGTTTTGGTATAAAAATACATTCGGGTAGAAAGTGTCATTTTCTCAAACTTGAAGGACTAAACTCGTACTTTTCGTAACTTGAGGGTAAAAAGTGTAAATTCGGGAAAAGTTTAGAAAAACTTATAAACTTAACGTAACTTCGTAAAAACGAGTATTTTGATCATATGAGTATCTTATTATCGGATATCGTTGAATATGTTACATATATATAAATATATATATATATATATATATATATATATATATATATATATATATATATATATATATATATATATATATATATATATATATATATATATATATATATATTTATAAGAATATAATTATATATATAAAATCCGATAAAACGCACGGGGATCTAAACAAGCTAAAATACTCAACAACACTACCGAGATCACAACGGGGGAAAACATTTAACTTATGCGTAAGTGAGGATCATTAACTAAGGCAATGTAGAAGTAAAATTAACTTAAAACGTTAAGCACGCATGCACACTATTGGATTGGACAATCCAATGATCTCTTGAATAAGAATATTCAATGTTCTATTATTTTGGTCGCGAACCAAAATGTTCATCATAACTGAGGCTCGCCATCTCATCATTTTTAGGTTTCGGTTTGGAACCTCCGCTACATTGTGCTTGATCTGTTTGTGCTTGTTCATATCATCAAGGTGAGTTCATAGCATCGCTTTTACTTTTATTTGCAAACCCCACGAGGGAGATACATGCTCTAAACTAGAACACAAGGTTTTTCATAAATGTTCGCTTCTTGATTATTGGTACTGCCTAAGTATTTAGCCGTAAGTCCCCTGTATCATGAACCATTAGTCACCGCGAGTGAACGCAGATATCTTGAATAGTACTATGGGGAGTAACGAACCCGTCTTGTTTATAGAGAAATAACCGGGGCACACCATATTTGAATTGCATTAGGTAATTAGCTATTACCTCATTTGGGGAAAAACTTACGTACACTGGTAATTCGGTGTATGCAGTTGAGTCTTGGTTGCATGAGCTTAGCGCATAATAATCTGTGATTTTCCTTATGATATTGTTAGTTTACAATGATCATGCTCTTATACTTGTGTTCAACTGTTATTTAAACCTATGAATTTCACTCAACATTTTTGTTGACCTTTTTAAGCATGTTATCTCAGGTAATCAGTGAAGATTATTACCAAGGCGCGGAGTGGGGCATGGCAAGGCTTTTCTGGTGGTGTAAAACATAAAGTTGTCATTTCTTTCAAACTCGAGTAAAGTCTAAAATACATCCTTGTGGTTTGTCCATTGTCTCGCTTTACATCCCTAAACTTTTTTTTGGCACAAAACCATCCCTCCGTTAGTAAAGTTGGCACAAATACATCCCTCTGTTAGTAAATTCAGTTAATATGGACTAACGGTGCAAATATTTCTCCGTTATCTCCTAACGAAAGAGAAAATATTTGCACCGTTAGTCCTTAGGACTAGCGATGCAATAAAATAAATTGCATCGTTAGTCCTAAGGACTAACAGTTCACTCCACCGCCACCTACCACCCAACGCTACCACCCACCGCCACCTACCACCTCCACTGCCACCTCTACCCACCACCACCCAACACCACCACACCCCACCTCCACCGCCACCACCCGCCGCCACCACTACACCAACCACCACCCAACGCCACACCCCCCGCCGCCACCTCCACCCAACGCCACCTCCACCCACCACCACCCAATGCCACCACCCCCACCTCCACCGTCGCCACCCACCACCACCTCCACCCACCCACCACCTCCACCATCACCATCTACTGCCACCACCAACCACCTCTACCCAACGCCACCACCACCATCACCGCCACCCACCTCCACCGCCACCACCATCATCACCGCCACCCACCACCACCATCAACAAAATTAGGTGGTGGTTGGTGGTGGAGGTGTAGTGGTGGCAGTGGTGGTGGGTGGAGGTGGTGGTGTAGTGGTGGCACTGGTGGCGGTGGTGGTGGGTGGAGGTATCGTTGGGTGGTGGTGGGTGGAGGTATCGTTGGGTGGTGGTGGGTGGAGATATCGTTGGGTGGTGGTGGGTGGATGTGGCGTTGGGTGGTGGTGGGTGGCGGCGGTGGAGGTGGGAGGTGGTAGCGTTGGGTGGTGGTGGGTTGAAGTGGCATTGGGTGGTGGTGGGTGAAGTTGGCGTTGGGTGGCGGCGGTGGAGGTGGGGGTAGTGGCGTTGGGTGGTGGTTGGTGGAGGTGGTGGTGTAGTGGTGGCAGTGGTGGAGGTGGGGATGGAGGTGGCGGTGGAGGTGGTAGGTGGCGGTGGGTGATGGCGTTGGGTGGTAGGTGGCGGTGGAGTGCACCGTTAGTCCTTAGGACTAACGATGCAATTTATTTTATTGCGTCGTTAGTCCTAAGGACTAATGGTGCAAATATTTTCTCTTCCATTAGGAGATAACGGAGAAATATTTGCACCGTTAGTCCTTATTAACTAAATTTACTAACAGAGGGATGTATTTGTGCCAACTTTACTAACGGAGGGATGGTTTTGTGCCAAAAAAAGTTTAGGGATGTAAAGCGAGACAAAGGGCAAACCACAGGGATGTATTTTGGACTTTACTCTTCAAACTCATGATCTTTATTTTGGGAAAAACGCTTGAACAATTTACAATGTTTTGTAACAAATATGAGTTTTCGATGAATGATAACTACTTTTAATAAAACGCCTCTTTCGAGTCGTTTTCTATAATTATTGACTATGATCTCCATTCGAGTAACACCCGAATTAGTCTTCCGCTGTCATTAAGATTTTCGGGGGTGTTACAACACAAGCAACTTCACACTACTATTAACTATTCACTTAATGCTCAACAAGACTAGATATACTCATGGAGAAAGAATTTACTTGAAGGCAGTGGCGGAGCTAGAAAAAATTTTGTGGGAGGGCCGAAGCAAAAAATTTTCTGGAAAAACATTAGATGGGAGGGCCGAGATGAAACAAATTTTTTTTAACACATGAAATCGGGGAAAAGATAAACTAACGGACTTAGGCCTAGGGGGGCCGGGACCCTTCCCGGTCCTCACTAAGCTCCGCCCTTGCTTGAAGGCATTACACTAGATAACAAAGGATTACCAGTGCATAACCAACAAAAAGTAAACAAGCATACACACACACCGAACAATCACTTTTTGGCATTACTTACAGTCAATACTAGCCCAGGAGTAATTCCAACCTATGACTACATTTCCCTATAATCTGCCTAGAATATGCCAAACCTATATGCAGTTTCATCCTCACACATAAGAAAACAAAGCAAAGCAGATACATGGACACCCTCCCAAAACCATAATGCATAAAAACACATTAGTACACCTATTTGCAGGTATTATAAACTAATACCAATACCGAGCCTCGAACGTGTGTCCTGAAGGTTACACAACCAACTCATAACCATTGGAGCCAACACAAAGACGATTAAAAAACACATTAGTACAACATGTTACAATTACCAAATCAAGCTAAGCCAATTTAAAACACATAAAGGAACTAAAAAACATAAAATTACTAATATCCGAAACCCCGTTGCATACTTCCACTACCGACAAGGGTTCCATTCTTCTGTTGTGGTGTGGGTGTACTCTGGTTAGGGGATGCAACCGAAGGCGCATATAATGAACCATATATTCAAGGCTTCCCTCTCCCTATATTTTCTTTACCACAACCTCATTCCCGCTTCCAGTTCCACCACCATCCATGTTAAAAAATTAGGGTTTATGCAGGATAAACAAGCAATTAGGGTTTATGTTTGTGTATGTTAGAAAAATAGACAACGTGTTTATGTTTGTGTTAGTTGTTAGGTGAAGAAACTGCCTTCAAATGAATCAGTATTATAGGAAAGTTTTATCGCAAATTTTGTCCCTCATGGATTGGAGGGTAAATCAATCATTTTGCATATTCGCGGGAAAGGTACAAGGTTAATAGAAATTTTTGAATATAAGGAGGGTAAATTAGTTATTTCACATGGCCACTAACGGGGAAATATAACGCTCGTTAGCCAAAGTCGCAAATTTGCAACAAACTGGCTTGTTCAGAGGCATTATTCGCAAAAAGTGCAAACATTAAGTATAACCCGCGCATTTTTTTTCCAAAGATATTTTTGACAAAAATGGTAAACCTAAGAACATTTTTTTGCAGTTTACCCTGTAATATAATTTGCTCGGAATAATTATGTGTAGATATTTTCCGTTAATCATTGGATAACAGCTTTTGACATTAAAAATCTAGTTCTTAATCAACTAACTTGTTTTGTTTTCTAATTTAGACATTGAAGCATGAATCATCATGCTCTTGACTTTAGTTGTCAAGTGTTATTGATATTTTATATTATCTATAATTATACTAACGAATTTATTGCTGGGCGGACCGATGGGCTTTCCGGGGTTTACTAAAACTCTTTGGATGGATGTTTGACGTCTAATGTAAATTTTTGTTAAAATCTCGATTTCTTCTAAGTGATTTTGGTCCTAAAAGTTTGTGTCACGTAAATATACTGTATGTCTTATAATAGGGGGAATTGCATATATATCCCTTCAAAAGTCTTAAATTACATATATATCCCACTCAAAATTATAATTGCGTATATATCCTTCCCAAACCTAAAAATTATCATAGATATCCAAATAATTAAATTACATATAAATAAACTTTTAAAGTATATTATAATTGTCATTTCTTTATAAAGTGTCAATTATACCCTTCCTTCCTTCCTCACATGACACAGTGAGATACTTTACAAGTCTTCGCTCAATATCCACTCTACTTGTTTGCTCTAGATACTTTTAAGTAATTGTAGTTCTATTGGTGGTGGGAATCAATAAATTATCATTATAATGAACTTTTGCAATAGAAACAAATATTACTTTCACATTGACGTGAATTCAGTCACAAATTCCCAATTGCTAGCCACTAACTTTCGAAACCTATTTTTCTATTTCTTTCTTCTTCTTCTTTAGATCTTCTATTTTAATTTCTTTTGTATTATAATAATTTGTTTCGTGCATTGTTTTCTTTTATGTCACCTGTGATGTCGTTGTCTCTTTGACATTGACGACAAATAGACAACAAAGCCTTGCCCCTTCAATGATATCTTTTCTCCGACGGCTAGCATACAACAATATATTGGAAGAACAAATCCTTGTGATACTTTTTGAGTTAATTTACAAATTTTTTAACTGTGGGTATGGAGATTGCAGGTCTGGTTTTTTATGAGATATGTGGGTTCGGCATTTCATGGGTTGGAAACAAAATGAAGGGTATAATGGTCAAACTAGATTTAAGTGATGTTTATTATTTATTTTATGACATTATTTATATATAATTTAATCATTTTGATATATATGATAATTTTTAGGTTTAGGAAGGATATATATGTAATTATGGTTTTAAGTAGGATATATATGTAATTTAGGACTTTTGGAGGGATATATATGCAATTCCCCCTATTAAATAAGTCCGCCAATATATTAGAAAAAGTATATATATTTTTTAATTTGTTTATTTTATTATTTGTTTAATTGAAATCGTACATTTTATTTCATTATTATTTGTTTTATACTCGTAAAATAAATTTGTGAATGTTAAGTGATAACTTAAGTCCTTAGCAATTTTTAGATGAACATATGCAGATGTAACGTTTAACTGTCCATTAGTAACTAATAGGAATTAAATATCTTATCGGACACGCATAAGGAACAAGTGCATCGCATCCATTTAGCATCCATTTTCAGTCGATACCTGTTTTTGGATCTTTCTTTTACGATGAAGATTCTTTGCTCGTGATTGATACTTGTGCCATCTAGCTCGAATCCTGGGAGAACCATACACCTTTATGATGTTCGTACATTCTATATGCAAAGAAAGTTGCTGTATCCCCTTCAAATGGAATCACTTCAAGATCAAAAGTTTTTCATATATGGAATCAAAATCACTTTATTATATAAACTGTCACACTACATACCAATGAAAATAAAAACAAAAGGTGGGGTTCAATTAACCTCTCACCATTCTTCCATTTTGAGCACCACCTAGATGAATTTTGAATTTCTAGCCTTAGGTAACAAAAATAGTAAAAAAGAATATTTTCGTAACAAGTAAATAACCAAAGACTCCCCTTGGAACCTTTTACTCCTTCATGCTGAAGTAAACACAACGCATAATACTCGCCATTTCCTTCAAGATACGATACTTCTATACACGATCCTTTGTAAAATGCTTTTCACGGTTTATCCCATTCCAGGTCAGCTGAGACCCGACCTGACCCACGGCCCACAATTTTCCCAAATGAGGCACCTGATAACCCTCTAAAGCTACTGCTTCCCTCACTTAAGTTTAGTGACCTTCTAGATTTTCGCTGCTTAGGTGAGGAAAAAACGTCGAGGTCTTGGTCAACTGTGCTGACTTTGACTTTGATCACTGTTAATCGTTCTATATTGCTTCGGCAAAAGGGGCAGATGGGTGCGGCTAGGGTAGAAGTTGTTGGGTTTGGCTTGTTGTGGCAGCATAACGCGAGTGTGCATTGAGCACACATTTGATGACCACAATCTTGAACCTCAATTGCGCATAGTTGGTCAAAGCATATGCAACATAATTGCGAGTCACTTGCCTGCAACAATTGATTAATTAAGTTACATGTGGAGATTAGATACTAATTAAACTACTAAAGCAGATGTAAACATACTTGTGCAAAGCAAAGAAAAATATCTAGTGATCAAAGTCAAAAGTCATCAACTATGACCATTTCAACATATAACATTCCAAAAGTTTTTGTATTTATTTACAACTTTCCAATTCTTTTTGTCTTTTCGCATTTGTTTAGTGTCTCTTGTTCTTGACTTTCTACAAGTGTTTGTCTCTGCTTTATAAAAAGAATTACTTGTTTCTACTGTTTTAAGGTGTAATATACAGCTAATTAGATGTTTGACTGTTTGGTAAACTGATCAGGTAAGAAATCAATAAAGCTACACACGGTTTGGTGAAATGGAAACAAAACAATATATCTTAATTTCAAGCTAAAAAAGGGGTTAAGATGTCATTTTTATTTGTTGAATCTGTTTTGGCACTGATTATTCAACAAAACTATAATGAGACTAATTTTCCATAGCTTATTACTTGACCCTAACATGAGACAGCAGAAGCAGAGTTTGTTTTTCTAAACATTAAAAACCGACCAGCATCGAATGCAAATCCAAATAGCCCTTGTACAAATACTGTAAACATGAATTACCTCTGAGATGTTATCATCCATGCCGGTGGCATCAGAATGTGATGGAGATGAAACCAAGTAGCCCGTACCCTTTAAGATACTTCTCTCCCTTTCTCTATTAACCTCCATTAGAGCTTGCTCTAACAAAGCTTTTGCATCTTGATTAAGCTCACTAATGAATTTTAATGGTGATGGCCATACTAGTGGCTCTGCAGACGAAGGGTTTAGCAAAGCCGCACACGCGCCATATTTGTGTTTTAAAGCAACCGCATATGGGATTCTCCTATATTTAGAACAAAATATCAGTGGCAAATCCAATATTTTCTACAAGGGTATGCACTATAGATTACCATAACATTTAAAACTCAAAATATTGGGTTCTTCAGATTGCTTATATTAAATTGCTTATCTGCCTATAAAATAAGCAGGTAATAACCAGCAAAATTTTATGGTTCAAGTTAATCTAAATAAGCAGCTTTATGAGAACACTCCATACGGTTTATTTGCTTAGAGTTCTAACAGATAAGCACTCAATAACTGAATAAGCAATCCCAAACACCTTCTTACGAATCCAAATTGTTTTAAAGGTGAGAATGCATACCCTGATGCATCTCTATGAAGTCGATCCGCACCCCATGCTAATAGTTCGCGAATGCAATCCATTGAACCCCCTCTTGCAGCCAAATGAAGTGGCGTGCTACCAGGAACACTATATACAGAATGGCAATTGGTTAACTTAGATGAATACAAGTACATACAAATTTCTTGAGATAACTAGATTAAATTAGTACCCATATCCACCAGTGGAGGCACAAACAAGGGCTCCGCTATCAAGAAGTATATGAACACATTCTGGACGTCTTTGACGGGCTGCCAAATGCAATGGTGTTGCCCCTTTACCATCTCTTATATTCACAAACCGCGAAAAGCCCCTAGAAATCCAAAATCCTCAATTCTATAAATAGCAATTCAAAGAATATTATTCTGCAGATAAAGATCAATTTAGTAACTAAAACTAACCAAGAAGCAGCAACGTGGGAAGTTTTAGCAGACAAAAGAATGGTTTCAAGACAATCAGAGTGACCATAATAAGCAGCATAGTGCAAACATGTTCTTCCATTTAACGAATCAAACATCAAAATCTGTTGTATCCAACAACATAATAATTAAACTTCTACTTTACATAATCAACTTTCTAACCAAAAACATCAATTTAACAAAAAGAAACATACATTAGCACCAGCTTCAATTAGCTTTTCAACACAAGCAATCTTCCCGTGCATTGCAGCCAACATCAATGGAGTCTAATACAATAAACACCCACAAGTCAAATCAAACACAAAACCAATAAAAATATACTAGTAATCTTTTTAGCAAAAGAACCAAACATATTTAAAGACTTACTTGTTTTTGCCGATTTAAAGCATCAGGATTAACAGATGACTTATCCAACAGCAACTTAACAATCTTTATTCAACCCCGGATCATAATATCACATAAAGATTCAAAACAAAAAACACCCATCAGTTAAATCTTTCGAATTTCACAAATAAAAAAATCTTGAAAATAAATATTAGTATTTCTTTTTTGTGCTTCACATTTTTTTTTTATCAAACTTAACTTAAACTTTCTATGCTGTGTATCATCAGATACACAACATAAAAATGATAGAGAGTTTGACAGTTTAGTTAAAAGTGTCAAGAAAAAAAGACCAACCTCGATCTGACCATTAGCAGCAGCAATATGCAAAGCAGAATGACGATCATAAACAGTTTTTTTCTTAACAACAAAATTTACATCGTTTTCCATAACATGTTTCACCACTTCTATATCACCATACTGTACTGCTGTAAATAAACCATTGTCATCTTTTATTCCACAGCTAAGATTCTGTCCCATTTTATTTAGTGACGATTGTTTGCGACGGTGGTTGGTCCGTCGGAAACAAGCCACTTGTGATGGTTGTTATAAAAGTGTTGAAAGTGTTGGTTTGACGAGTTTAATATAAGCAAGAGTTTTTTTGTATGAGAAGGTGGCGAACGGGCAGATGGGAGAAGTAAACTAGTTACTACGGGCAGGTGTCGGTAAATGATGGGTAGGTTTTAGATTCCAAAGTTAGTGATGTGGGTCCGTACATAATTTAATTACTCCAATTAATTAATGTGTTTTTGTATGGGAGAAAGTTATCAAATATTGTATTTTCTACACTACTATATTAGAGAAAAAAATATATATCACGTTTTTACAATTTTATATGTGTATATAAAACGTTTTTGGAGTCATTTGGTGTTGTAAACTAGTAAGATTTTATGTGTTATTTTATGTTGGTTTTAACAAAAGTTTGCATTTCCAAAAAAAGAAGATTTTGAGTTAAATGAATTGGAACTTAAGCAACAAAAATGCTTTTGAAATGTGCGACAAGCCAAACTTAATTAATTCCTTTACTTGCATGATCATGTCGACGTTGATCTAGTTCGTTAACTTTATCAAAAATAAAATTAACTAATTTACTTTAGAATAAGACACGTAAAGGATCGTATTTATGAGGAACTTAAATTAAAGCAAACAATGAAATTGAGATTAGAAAACTTATGAATTAAAGAGCACAATCACTTTCGGTTTCAGGTTTGATCACAATTAATAATCAGTGTATTTGTTTTATTAAAGATTGTGGTTGCTCAATAATTAATCTTGGGCACAAAATATGTGTATGTGCACCATCCGTCTAAGATCCACATCGGCAAGGTTGGTCGGACTACGATGTTATATCCTCTTACAACCAACTATCAAATTAGTTTAATAAAACCAGGATGGAAGCCATAAAATATGCATTAAGATAAAATCAACATTAAAGTGTTCACATCTCTAGAATCAAACCATAATCCCGATTGTGATCGCGGGATATTTAGCTGGACATGGTGATGAGAAGTGCAACAAAAGTGGTGTATGAAGTCATCTTCTTGTAAGCGAATCTAACACGGTGAATGGTGATGAATAGTTGTTTAGGGTTTTAATGATTCGAAGTGATGATGATGGATGTGGGTGATGACGGATCAATGGTTGTGTGTAAATGTGGTGGAATGGGTGTTGTAGATCGATACTTATTAGTGTAAGGGTTGGATTACGGCTTAAATTTTTTTTTCACTCAAAAACCCGTCCATCTATTCCCAAACGCCGTCTAGACTTTTCTCCGACTGTGTCTGACCTTTGACCTCTCAAAATCGTAACCCTCTTGAATGCCCGTCTGGGTTTCTCACGACGTCCTCCAGAGAGCGTACGGCCCCTGACGGTGTCACCATGATATAACTTTAGCAATCTCTTTTCTCTTCAAGTGGCCTTTTGAATCACCCACAACGGATTTCGTATGAAGAAATTATAGCCAAATTACTTCAGCTACTTCAACATACGTCCTTTGCCCGGCTTCTTTCCACTTTATCCTTATGCACTCTTTTGATCTATTTGACATAATTTCATCATATTTTCATTCTTGGGTTTATAAATAGATAGTTTACCCAACTTTTCAACTTTATTCGCCTAAGTTATCAATTTTTTTTTTTTTTTTTTTTTTTTTTTTGTGCAAACGGGGTACTGGACTACACGGGGTTGGCATTCAGGTTACTGAATTGTATAAATGCAACATTTATGTTACTTAACTTACTTTAAAAAAATGCATTCGGTTTACTTTGATTACACTGAAAATATAGAGGTTGAATGCTTCTTTAAAGTTCAGTAACCTAAGTGAACAAAATGAAAGTTTGATAACTTAGGCGAATAAAGTTAGAAAGTTGGATAAACTATCTGTCTATAAACCCTTCAATCTTCAAGCTTCCAAGATCATATTTAATAGACACTAAGGTTTCCCTTAAGCTATTTTGCAATAGTTCTTGATCGTTTTAGCACATGTTCGCTCTAACCTTTAAAATAAATAAAACCTATTTAAAATACGAATTCACATGTGAAATAAGTGTGATTGTAAGTAAATTAACCATGATAAACGGTGATATAAAAAGCACCTTACTCAAAGAAAGTTCAAGGTCGCGAAGAGTAAAGTTTCTCTCCTTTGAGATGAGGAGGACTTGGGATAGGATCCCTTAAAGCTAGCAACCTTATTCTTATTTTTAATTGGCTATAGAGATATTTCTAAATGGCTATAGAGATAATAAACAGACAACAATACCTTACATTCTTCACTCGATTCATGGTTCAAACTTTGAAGTAATCTGATTTTCTAAAATATGCTTCTCTTGACATAAAAGGTACATGATTTCACATTCTGAACGCATGCCATGATGCGAATCATCCTAATATCTCTATTTCTTCCTTATTTACTCATTTTATTGGTGAGCGGATCTTATATAAATTTTGTGATAAGAGGTGGCTGGGTTCTTTCAATCTAGCTAAAGTATACCTTGGATTATATGTTTTAGACTCGGTGAAAGATTGCAACTTATCTGATCATATTTTTAAAACAGGTGAGACTAGAAGAAGATAGACATTTGATGACAGAGGTTCCAATAACACAAAAAAATGTCATTAAATCTAACCTTTTATTGACAATTTTGTAAAAAGTGTGAGAAAAACCTTAAAATTTTGAGATTAATGACACTTTTATAGACAAAATGTGCCACAAAAGGTGAAAACTATGTACTCACACTTTTTTGTATCACAATAAATATACTTTTACCTACTGAACTTCTACCACTTTTTTAACTGTGGGAGAAGCACAAAATTATTTAGTGATACTTCTTTTATAATTTTGGTAACACTGTTTACTTTTAGTGACACTTTCTTCACTTTTGGTGAAAACTTTGTTACTAGTATGTGTTACTAGATGACAATTTTTTTGTAGTGTGATCATCTTTCATCAGCATGGAACTGGCATCTATCTATTCGTTATGATTGAGAAAAAAAGGAAATATAAATTTTAGCTTGTCTGATTCAAGTTGTGGATTCAAAGTCAGATGGTTGGAGTTGGGATCTTTAGGGCTCGAGAAAATTCTCAGTCGAATCATAGTTGGGATCTTTAGGGCTCAAGAAAATTCTCAGTCAAATCATTTTGTGTTAAATTAGATGAGAAAAATCTCACTTCATTTCATTAAAAAAAAAAACAAGAAGGAATTTCTTGGTTCCAAAGAAGGTGATCATTTTATTATAGTGTGCCGACAAAGATAGTATGTGACAAGATATATTTCAGGTGAGAAGTGTGTTGACTTGCATTCGATTCTTTACCCAGTGTGCGAAGAATATGTGACTTAACCACTACCTGAGTGGGAATGGCTGTAGGTTTGAAGAACTTCCTCCGTTTTTCCAATAGGTAATCAACCCTTTTTTCAAGCTCACAAAGCTTCTCTTCAAAAATTTTGGAGACATTTTCGGGCAAAGATATGGCTTTAACCACTTTGCTCAACTCGTGAGGGTCATTCCAACTTTCGTTGTCATAGAGGGCGAGGTCCTCTATAATTCGCCAAGATTCTTCCGCATTCTTGTCAGGAAGCTTATCACCGGCCATATGGTCAATGACTTATTTTGTGGAGTAGTTGACATGATCATAGAAAATTTGGATTTAGAGCCAAAGATCAATGCCATGATGGGGGACTTTTTGGAGTAAGTCCTCAAAACGAGTCCACGCTTCGTAAAGAGTTTCACCTTGTTGTTGTTGTAACATCAAAATGTCATTCCTTAACTTAGCAATTCTCTCGGGTGGGAAAAGTTGTGCGAGGAAACGAGAAGTAAGATCATCCCAAGTCGAGATAGATTTCACGGGTAGACGCTCAAGCCAATTGCTAGCTTGATCACGTAGAGATAATTAGAAAAGACGCAACCACGTCGTCTCTCGAATATTAACATTATGGTTAATAAAATCAACGATTTTAAGAAAGTCATTAAGATTTTTTTTTGGGTCTTCAAAATGAAGTCCATGGAATACACATTCGTTTTGCACCAACCGGATGGTACCGGATCTCGAGGGAGACACATTGGCTTCGTTGGGGTTGGTGTTTCGATAGCCATTGTGGCTAGGTTTGGAGTAGTCACCTAGAGTACGGGCTCTAGGTGGTATTGGTAGATCTTGGTGTTGTGGACCTTTGTTAAAAGGCATATCATTCAGCATGATGGCAAATGATAACTTTTACAAACAAATGAAACGAAGAAAAGATACACTAAAAGAAAGCTAAAAATAAAAAGAAAATTTTTCACTTGATAGGAATCTAGTGAATAGACCTAAACAAGATAGAAATCGAAACCTAGACTATTCTCCTGCAACAACGTATTGATCGTTCTAGGAAGAGTATCTAACTGTTGTAGTTTAATATAGGCAAGACACGGGGGATTAATCGTTCTCTAGTTATCTCCTATTGATTAGTCGAATTGTCACTTCCTTGTTCTAATTAGAGCGTTGTATTCCTTAATATCAATCGCTAAGGGTTGTCAATCTCTAACACTATGAATTTTTGTTCTCGTTGAGGCTATCTCAATGTCAGCGAACACAAATCACGCATTAAATACAACGAACAACAAACTATCTATATATAGCGGGGCGTTTAGTTAGACGTTCAAGCAAATATCCTAAGATCTATCAAGTTTTCCTACTCCTAACGCGAATAACAACTAATAAAAACAAGAGACCACAATCAATAATCAATAACTCGGTTTCATTCAAATCTAAGTAAACACTAAAAAATTTAGCCTAGCATGTTAGATAGAAGAGAAGACAAACAAATAATCACACAACACATACAAATATTGTAATGATTAAGGATTGAATAACTTATCTTCAATAAAATATGGAAGTCATGGGGGCTAAAAACCTTGTTAATACAAATAAGCCGTAAAAACGTTTATTTATATTTTACGATCTTCTAATGTTTTGTCGATAACAAACGTAAAATCATATTAACAAAAGAAATAAAATACGTAAATGGTTTGAACTAATAGTTTCTAACATATTCACATTTTCACATAAAACACTAAAACAAGTATAAGTGATTTTATGATTTAAGTAATACATATGTACAACAACTAGTGTTTACATATTTGGATAAAATATACACATAACTAGTATGTAGTATATTAGGTATTATAAATGGGTAGAAACTTAAGTATCACAACTCATTGGGCAAATACATTGAATGTAGTTGGGTACAACCCAAAGCCCATAACCCATGGATCTTGACCCATAACCCATTGCATGACATCATGCTTATATCATACATGGATAATATTCATAAGACCCATAGATCAACCCATACCCAAGTGACTAAGTGCATTGCACTCAAAGATACATTGTATCTAGCCAAAGATCCATGGTTCAACCCATGACCCATGACCCATAACCAAAATACCCATGGGTAAAAGGGAGCGTTCTACGAATCCATGGCTTTGTACTAGCTGGATCCCAAGTGGAATGGATCCGTGGGATCCGGGGAACAATAGAGAATTTTCTCTATAAATAGTGAGCCATTTCTTCATTATTCCTCACCCCTCTCTAACATACTTTCTCCCCTGAGTTAAATCTCACTAACCTTAGATCCAGGAGATCTATGTTTGTAGTTTTGTTTTTGTGTGATCTTTTAGGTTCCTCTTAAAGGCAAGATCACCACCTTTGAAGTCGAGCAAGCTCAAGTCCATGAGTTGCCATGCTTCCTCATCATCAAGGCTACTGAAGTCTTCTTGTTGATGATTCCTTTCTTCCTTCAAAGAAGTGTAGTGTTGAAGACATTAGTGAAAGATGTCTCAAGTGTCAAGACGAAGATATTAGTGAAGGGTATCTATCGTCTATAGGATAAGCACTTGTGGTAGGCGCTTAGAAGTCAAGACAAAGAAGCATTAGTGAAAGGTGCTTAGAAGTCAAGACAAAGAAGCATTAGTGAAAGGTGCTTAGAAGTCAAGACAAAGAAGCATTAGTGAAAGGTGCTTAAAAGTGAAGACACAAGACATTAGTGAAAGGTGTCTTGTAGATCTAGTCAAAGGCATTAGTGAAAGGTTCCTTAGATGTACATTCGATATGGTGTGTTTCGATGTACAAGATAGACTAGTATTAGATCCAAGGATATTGATATCCTTGATGATGTTGTAAAGGAGTAGATCTCCTTTGGGATTAGTCGTTGGTGTAGTGTGGTAGTAGTTCCTCCATTGCAATGGAACTAGGTGCTTAGCCTAGTACCAAATAAAGGGTAGGCGACGTTGTGAAGGTGTAGTTCACCTTGGAGTGAAAGAACTAGGTACTTAGCCTAGTACCTTATAAAGGGTAGGCGACGTTGTGTAGGTTTGGTTCACCTTGGAGTGAAAGAACCCGGTGGTTAGCCTAGCACCGGAAAAAGGGTAGGCGACGTTGTGAAGGCTTCTCCGCCATAACGAGATTGGTGTAGTGTTTACAAACTCTCGAGTAGGTGACTCGGGGAGTGGAGTAAGGCAAGGAAGGTGTCCTTGTAGCCGAACCACTATAAATACTCGCGTTGTGGTTTTGTGCTTCTTACTCTTATCTTTTCATTACATATCTTTATATGCTTGTTTATCAACATCCAACACACACAACCAAATAGATTGACATAAGTCGATCTAAATAGTTTAAAAGGAAGTTTTAATTGGTAAAACTATTCAACCCCCCCTTCTAGTTTTCCACAATTGGTATCAGAGCTTCGTTACCAAGTTTCTTGAAGTATATTGTACTTTAAAAACTTGATACGATCCATAGTTAATTGAAAACTACAAAGAAGGTTTTTCATAAAAACAAACACCATTTTTTTCTCAAAAACTATATGTTTGGATGTTGACTTGATAACAACATTTTTCTTATTTCCTTTTTCATTTAATTGTACTAATCTTCCTTGTCATGTTGATTAGTCAAATCTCATACCCACCAAGCTTTAGGAGTCGCTTGGTAACAAGAATACCTTCCTTAAGAAGGTATCTTACACGCAAAGGAGCGGGAATCGTCTAAGTGACATTTGTTGTGTCATTTGTAAAGACATTCCTAAGTGCATTCGAGGTATGACTTTCCACTTATATCTAAATGATATTAGTTTAATAAATAAGTGTTATTTGTTAGGCATTTATTTGAGTAGATTTCGTGTTTACACATGTTTTACATGTAGCTTCATTAGGAAGCTTTTTCTCACATATGTGTCACTCCTCCGTCTAGAAATCATGGTTTATAAAAATTGTGTTTTATCTCACTTAAACCAAAAATCATATCTTCTAATAAAACAAAACACAAATCTCAAAATTCCTCCTTTCCCATAAATACTCCCACCGTCGACCATCTCATCAAACCCTCATTTTTTCAAATCTTCCAATTTCAAAAATTTCCTCTCATTCAAAAACTTCATCTTCCTCCTCATTCCATCTCAACCGAAACCAAGAAGATCCGTCATCAACATGGTTTACATCGCACTCGTGCTCATCATCCTAACACTCATCACACTTGTGTTCCCTATGATGAAGTTCACATATGGAGACATTTACTTTGTGTTGTTAATCTACATTGGGATCATATACCCAATCTTTTGTATCATCCTTAGCATTGAAATGCAATATTACTAATCATCTTGTTATCTTTGTTATTATTTATTTTCTTGTGATTTATGTGTTTCGTGATACATTAGAAGTCATGAATGCATGCTAAAAGAAAATGTAGGATAAAACGCTTCTCGTGGTATAAAAACTGTAAAACCTATGTTTTTATCAAATCTGTTTTTGTTACTACAGATCCACGGATCCCGGAAGATATACTAGCCGGATCCCTTTTGTAAAGGAACCGCGGGATCCGTATTACTGGAAAAACAGTTTTCATGCAAGATTAAAAACCACTATCTTTCTAAAAGTAATAATCCACTAGAAAATCAAAACCTTAAGTAGTTGGAGTGTTAAAAACCATTGTTAATAAATATCTAATAAAAACGTTAGATAATCATTGGTTAATCTCAAAACATCTCTTTCCTTTAACTCATCTTCTCTATAGGTTTCGCTATGTCGCATGTATATGAGTTTGATTTCTCATTCTCTAGCGTCTATACTCCGAACATTTCTCTTGAGCCCAACACCCCTGGCAATCATGTCCGTGGGTTCAATAATCTCGAAACCCGTCGCTTCCATGAAGGACGTATTGTAGACACCTCTCTACAATTCGAAGAAGGTATCAATACCTCCTTCCGAACCATAGGATTGAAATGTCTTCTCGAAATTAACGAGAAAATATGTCCAAGGTTTGTATTGGAATTCTTTCGTCAAGTCGAACTCGTTCGTAACGAGGATCGTTCTTTATCTCTTTGGTTTTATATCAAAAACCAAAAGTTCACTTTAACCCTTGGGCATTTTGCTCACATCCTACGAATTCCAAATCATGGACAATGTGCCTTCACCGAATATTGGTCTCTTGATTCTCTCTTCAACTTTCGTGAAGAAAAAGCCCATATTGCTCTCACATACCTTCCCCGGAAGACTTGATTCGCATGATATGCAAACCTCATCACTCCAATCCCAACATTATCCATACACAGGATATCCGAGAAGAATACAAGCCTCTTGCTCTCATCCTACGTGAAAATGTTTGGAGTCTTAGGGGAAATTGAGAAATTCTTCCTGCTTGTTGTGCTCACATGTTGTACTGTTTGCTAACACAACAACCATACAATCTCGCCTACTTCTTCGCAAGGCGAATTTCAAATCTTCAAGGCTCCAAGAATAAACTCATCCCTTATGGAATGTTCTTGACACGCCTCTATCATAATGTTATGCACTTCCATCCTCAATTTCAAAGTCCGTTGTACGTACTTGTGAACAAGATGATGGAACCGCTAAACATATCTCTCATGAAGACTTTCTTCATTCTTGATTCCACCAACACCCATCAATCACATAATGATCCTCCTAGCGAAAACACTCAAGGAACCTTGTAGTATTCAAATAGGATCAATTCTACTCTACTCGTGTTTTATCAATGTAATCCTATTTCCTTCATGAAATAAAACATCTTACATTTGATATCTTAGTTTTAGAACTCCTTTAACTAATCTTGGAATATAATGCATTGTCAAGATCATTGCATACCTTTAGTAAAGGTTCTGCCTAGCAGATGGACGGATTCCAAATGTTGTACTAGACGGATCCCTATCTTTAGGGAACCGTGGGATCCGGCAAACAGAAAATGCAATTGCAAACATTATATTTCAAACATATCCTTAGAACACCTCACACTAAGTCAAACATAGTGTCTTAAGGCAAATTAAGTTCTTATCAAGATAGGTTGATCCTTCCTACTCACACACCTAGATCACATTCTAAAACGCTTGTAGATCTACCGTTTCATTTTAATCCATTACTCTTCCGCTCTCAAACTCACACATCATTTTCTATTTAGTCTTTGAAATCTTTCAATTATGGCAAAATTGATCATAAATCATCCTCACCTCAAAATTGATCAAAGTTGATCAAATTATAATTTTCTCATCTCAAAGCTTCTAGGATATTTTTCAAAACACTATCCTAAGTCACAATCTGATCTCTAGGATCATTTAGCCTCAATTGACACTCTCATCTCTAGTGTCATCCTTACTCATTCATTGGTGCTCTTTGAAAGTTCCAAATCCTTCCATAAAAGACAATCATTAGCTACATCATTCATTACCCTCAAGTACTTAAGCACCCCTTCATTTAAAACACTTAGGAGGACTGAAACACTCAAGATGTTATAGGTCTTAGATCTTAGAAACATCATTTCCACTTTTTCATAACTGCTGAAAGCCGGATCCCTAGGATTAGCCTAGACGGATCCCTCTAAGGAGGGAACCGTGGGATCCGGATGACAGTTTAGGTCAAATCTTGCTAAAACAATCACTTCAACTCATCTTCCTAACTCAAACACTCCATCTCATCTTAAATGAGTTCCTAGATCAGTGTAAACTCTGAAGTTGACTCTTGTGCATGTTAATCATCACATTCCAAAGAATCCTAGTGGCTTAAGGCTTGAATGCACTTGCCAATTTTCTTGCTTTATAAACCACCTTGTTAGGACCTCTATAGTCATCACTCTCATCCTAACTTTCAGCTCTTGCAACCTCTTGAAATCATCTCATCATGAGGAAAACCCCATGTAGTAACTTATCCACCAAAGAACCACCCATGAAAAAGGCTCGTGTTGTACACGAAATCTCTTCAACCAAATCATCTCCGGTCAAACCAACAAATGATAGAATCCTTCATCATCCAATCAAACCAATTCCTAAAAGGATAGTACCCACAAAACTACCAATGCCAAACACCACCATACCTCATAGGCCAAGCAATATCATCTTCACTAAACCATCACCATTGGTTCCTAGAGCTATTTCATTTACATCCCCACTATCATCACCACACCTCTACAATTTAGAGGACTTGCCTCCTAGGCCGTCTCATCCGCTTCCGCCGACAACATTCTCCTCATTAGGAGGAATAATGGTTCAAAATCAAGGTGTTGAGTCAACACTTGCTCCGGCTTCCTTTTCGCCGTTCCCATCATATAATCCCATTTGGATTATGAAAAATCATCAAAGTCAACCAACCGATCATATGAAAGTTGACACTTCTCTACCACCACCATCATTCTTGGTTGAGTCATTCTCAAATGTACCTCCACCAATCCCTCCATTGTTTGAAGCTCCGCAAGCCGCTTCACTTGATCCTTCGCATCAAGCCATTTCATTTCATCCACCACCACTACCTAGCCATGACAAAGATTGCTATCATTGTCAACATGTTGAAAGTTTGATACATGAAGTACGAGAAGACCAACGTTTCATGTTCTATCATCTCCTCGAACGTTTTGACGAGATCAAACCTAAACAAAACTTGAGCTAGAAGAATTTTAGTGGTGTCCTAGCATCAAGCGTTAGTTGGTCTAAGAAATTCCTAGTTATGTACTGTCTATTTTCTTATTTTTAGAGTCATGTATATCATAACTCTTGTTTTATTAAATGGAATTACATGCTACTTGTTATTTTTCTGAGCATATGATTACCTTGTATTCATATCTCATTTTTGTGATAACATTACTTGTTATATCACCATTGCTGAAATTAATCAGCTACTACGGATCCCTCAGTATTGCCTAGACGGATCCCTACTAGGAGGGAACCGTGGGATCCGTGAGACAGAAAGTTTTCTTTCTACTAACTTAAATCACATTTGCAGGAAATTGTGAATTATACTTGCTTTCTAATATTTGTTTTGTAGTTATTCAATTTACACATGAAGACTTTGACATCCTAAAGCTAGGGGGAGCTTTATGTCAAAGAAATACATTGCAAATTACTTGCAATCTTAGATTTATATTTCATGACTTCCCGTTGCATAATTGCAATCATCTAGGGGGAGCACACCAGTCACATAGACGTAATCTTTTGCAAAAGTTAATTGCAAATGAACTAGATTAAAATTAATTTTCTTGACGCCCTTACTTAGGGATGGACTCGTCAAGGGGGAGTAACGACGAGATCATTTCCCGTTACTTGCTCTATATTTCTTTTTACTTTTATTTCTTTCACATGTTTTTCTTAAAAATGATGTGTTGCTTTTCTTCAAACACTTTTTGTTTCGACAAAAAGGGGGAGAAGAAAGTAAAAACTACAAATTCAAATTTTACGAATTTTAACACGAGGATTTTCAGTCCTCTGCTCTACCACTTTTCCTTAAAATAATTTTATGTTTTGTCATCAACAAAAAGGGGGAGATTGTTAATACAAATAAGCCGTAAAACATTTATTTATATTTTACGATCTTCTAATGTTTTGTCGATAACAAACGTAAAATCATATTAACGAAAGAAATAAAATACGTAAATGATTTGAACTAATAGTTTCTAACATATTCACATTTTCACATAAAATACTAAAACAAGTATAAGTGATTTTATGATTTAAGTAATACACATGTACAACAACTAGTGTTTACATATTTGGATAAAATATACACATAACTAGTATGTAGTATATTGGGTATTATAAATGGGTAGAAACTTAAGTATCACAACCCATTGGGCAAATACATTGAATGTAGTTGGGTACAACCCAAACCCCATAACCCATGGATCTTGACCCATAACCCATTGCATGACATCATACTTATATCATACATGGATAATATCCATAAGACCCATGGATCAACCCATACCCAAGTGACTAAGTGCATTGCACTCAAAGATACATTGTATCTAGCCAAAGATCCATGGTTCAACCCATGACCCATAACCAAAATACCCATGGGTGAAAGGGAGCGTTCCACGGATCCCTGGCTTTGTGCTAGCCGGATCCCAAGTGGAAGGGATCCGTGGGATCTGGGGAACAGTAGAGAATTTTCTCTATAAATAGTGAGCCATTTCTTCATTATTCCTCACCCCTCTCTAACATACTTTTTCCCCTGAGTTAAATCTCACTAACCTTAGATCCAAGAGATCTATGTTTGTAGTTTTGTTTTTGTGTGATCTTTTAGGTTCCTCTTAAAGGCAAGATCACCACCTTTGAAGTCGATCAAGCTCAAGTCCATGAGTTGCCATGCTTCCTCATCATCAAGGCTACTGAAGTCTTCTTGTTGATGATTCCTTTCTTCCTTCAAAGAAGTGTAGTGTTGAAGACATTAGTGAAAGATGTCTCAAGTGTCAAGACGAAGATATTAGTGAAGGGTATCTATCGTCTATAGGATAAGCACTTGTGGTAGGGCATCTGAAACATATAAAATACAATCCTTGGAATATTTTCAGTATTTTGATGCATTTCTGAGTGTTTTTAAATGTTTTGCAGTTCAGATTTGACCAAAAATGATGAGTATTTACACACTCATCAATCCCCCATACTAAAACATTGCTAGTCCCTAGCAATCTTTTGAGAAAACTTAATGGATTTGAATCTCTTTACCAAAAGCCATTACTTATGGAGTAGCCAATTGTTTCAGTTCAAGTAAGAACCTTGGTACAATGATAACCAAATGATTTTGAGCAAACCACCAGATTTCAACGGTTTTGATTTGTCTTTACCAGAAGCCGTTTGCTTCTGGACTAGCCAACTCTTAGATAAAATATCTTTGGTGAGTCGATTACCAATTATGGTTTTCCAACTGCCTTTACCACAAGCCATAAACTTGCGGGCTAGCCAACTCTTCACTAATTAAAGATATGGTGAGCTGAATACCATACAATTTTGGGCAAATTGCAAGCCGTCAACGGATTTGAGATATCTTTACCAAGAGCCGTTTGCTCCTGGATTAGCCAATCCTTTTGTTTATTAGACATGGCGGACTGATAACCATAAGCTGAGTAAGTGCAAAACACTTACTCCAAAAAAACTTTTGGCCAAAAATGGGGGAATTGGGTGGTATAATTACATGATAAAATTCTTGAGAATTCCCCCCCACACTAGAAATGAATATTGCCCTCAATATTCAAAGTACCGGCTGTTATGCCGAAACTGAGAACGTAAAAGGGAAATACTACGGCCATTATTTGATTTTTTTTTTTTTTTTTTTTTTTTTTTTTTTTTTTTTTTGGGTAAAACTTATATACAACAGCGGGGGGAGGGAACTCCCCCACACTAGGGTGGTACACACGGGTGAAAACCCATGTTTAACTACTATTTTTGATTACCGAGTCGCTAGCTTGACTCGACCCCGTATTCATTTGTTCTTGGGGAAGCAACGTGGAAAACCAATCTCGATCGGACTTTCGTTCACAGTGTTAATAAACATATGAACATCAGAAAGTTCCACACCGACGAGATACAACCGCGGTATTGTTAATAGTAGAAACTATAAAGGATGATACCGGGGTCAAAGATGGTGTCCTCATTCCCTAAAGAGAAAAGGGAAAGAGCAACCACACCATCTGTGAAGAATGGAATAAAGATGTGCATGAGAATGCAAGTCCATTCCTCACCAGTAAAAAGCAAATCACCATTTTTGACATTTTTAAGCTTAGTATTGAAGTTTGTATGGTGATTGTCAACAGAATTTCCGGTAGGGAGGGTTGGAAACAGTTCTTCAATCAACAGATTTTCCAGAAAAAAGATGTCCCCCTCCGAATCAAAGTAAGTATTATCAATTCCTGTTGGAATCGACTCATCACTAAGAAAGGCATCGAATTCATTCCAAAAGTTGTCATCTTCCTCATCCGGAGTGAGAGAAGGGATGGAAAAGTCGGAAATAATAAGACTAGTAGATGATGGATCATTTTTGAGCAATTCTCCAATGGGAAGAATGTCTCCCATTGGATCACAAACATCATCATCCAATCTAGATGAAACTGAAGAGAGTTTGGTTTCATCCACAGAGTTAACAAACTCGACACGATAAACTGATTCCGGAGGTGGGACAAGTGGTGTGCTCTTAGAGCTAGCAATTTCCACCACTTCCGATAAAGTCTCCGATTCTAGATCATCATCATCAAGAACACTCTTGACTTCCTTGGTACAACTTTCAAACCATTTGTTTGAACCAGGGTTGATTTTCAAAGCTTTTAGCTCAGCACGTTTTTGGTGACTCCTCTTAACCGTGAAATTTGAGAGTGTTGCATTGATTCTTTCAGATTTTTGATCAATTGTGGCAACACTATGTTTGGATAGAGGTTTGGAGTTCTGGTTGATATTAAACGTGAGTTCTTCGTTGTCAACCCGTATGGTCAACTCTTCAGCAAATACATCAATTAGAGCACGGCTCGTTCTCAAGAAAGCTCTCCCTAAGATGAGGGGAACTCTAGGATCTGCATCAAAGTCTACTACAACAAAGTCAGTAGGAAAGTAAAACTTTCCTACTTTCACCACGACATCCTCGGCTATCCCAAGTGGACGAGTTATGGTACGGTCCGCTAGCTCGAGTGTCATACAAGTGGATGTAAGTTTAGGAAGAGACAGTTTCTTCCATACTGAGAGTGGCATGAGGTTAATGCTTGCGCCAAGATCGGCCAAGGCGGAGCATTGAACCATCCCCAAGAAATCACACGGGATTAAAAACCTGCCGGGGTCTTCAAGCTTTTTGGGAAGCTTCTTGAGAAGGACCGCTGAGCATTGCTCATTGAGAGGGGTTTTAGCCATCTCAGATAACTTATCTTTGTTGCTCAGTAAGCCTTTAAGCGTGGATGCAAATTTGGGCATTAGAACGAGAGCATCAACGAAGCTTATATCAAAGTGCAGTTCATTGAAAATTTGGAAAATTTTTTCCATTTGCTCTTTGGTTTTGTCTTTGAGCTTCTCATCATGCAATCTTGATGGGTAAGGAAGCTGACTAGACTTTTGAGCCGGGACGGAAGTCATTTCTGGCTCAGAATTTGTCTTCGGAACTTCGGGTTCCGGACTTAAATCTTGGACTACCGAAGGTGGGACGTGTGCGGTACTTCGTGGGCTTGAGAAATGCACCTTGTCCGTTGTATCCTTGGTAACTTGACTCATTGCTCCTGGTGGAGGAGGCATTGGAGTCGAAGGTCCATTGTGCGTCTTACCACTACGAGTGGTGACGGCTTTCAACTTGGCATTTGGATTTGGAACTGTATTGCTTGGGAGTCCTCCAGAAGATGACGAAGCTTTGTTCATATTCATGTTCATGAAACTGCTCATCATATTCTTCAACTCATTTGTCTGCCGAGACATTGTGGTATCAATTTCCTTTTTTAGCTCAACTCTCATGTTATTGATCTGAGTTTGCATTGAACATATGCTTGACTCAGTAATTTTCATGAAGTCATTTGGTAGGGGAGCTTGAGAAGGTTGTTGATAACTTTGCTGATTTGGAGCTTGATATGGTTAGTTGAAATTGTTCCGGTGTTGATTGAAATTTTGAGAGTTATTGAAGTTTTGTCCTTGATTTGGAACAAAGCGATTTTGATTGCCATGGTTTTGCACAGGAGGAAAACCAGGTGGTGTCATACCGCTAGGTGCACGGTAGTGAGGATCAGCTTGTGGTCGGTATTGATTGTGGTTTACAGAAGCTACGGGAGCTTGGTAGAGAGAAGCATCGGTTGCTTGACAATCATAATACGCGTGTGGACCACTACAAGTTTCACACACCTTGTTCACGGCTTTGATTGGTTCCGGCTTATGAATTTCGCTTTTGATTTCCTTTACCTCTTTCATCATACAACGGATGACGTCCGTTAGAGCGGCTAACGGAGCGGCTAACTCGGAAGAGTTACCGGATGAAGAAGCAGGAGTGTTCGGAATATTGACTTTGTTGCGAGCAATAGGAACTTTTGATTTTTTCTCGCAAATCTCAATCACATATTTAGGCTTACGATTCAAGATATTGCCACCGGCGGCTGCGTTCAAAGAATCTTGATCGTTACCGTTCAACCCATTATAAAAGATATTAACTTGTTGAAGCTCCGTGAATTCATGATGGGGGCATTTCCTGAGGAGATCTTTGAATCTCTCCCATGCCTCTCCAAAGTTTTCATCGAAATTTTGACGAAATCCAGAAATTTCATTTTTAAGATTAGTCGTCTTTGATGGAGGAAAGAAATAATTGACAAACTTTTGAACAAGATCCTCCCAAGTTTCGATGGATCGAGGGGGTTCTTTTTCCAGCCAAATCCGGGCTGCCCCTTCAAGTGAGAATGGAAATAGCATCAACTTGATCACTTTTTGTGGTACATCTTTGAAATTGATCGTTGAGGTCAACTTGTTAAACCAACGAATGTGTGCATACGGGTCTTCTCGATCAAACCCGTGGAATTGATTCGTAGACACAAGTTGGATTAAATGTGTCTTCAATTCGAAATGATCAGAATTGATTACCGGTAAAACGATGGCATCTCCATAACCCTCGGTGGGTGCCTGGAGCATTTCCGCCATGGTTCGTTCGTCTGCCATATTGTTGTTTGGAATAGTAAGAATCTCGGGTTCGACTATTCGGGCAGCACGTCTACGAGAACGTCTTCTAGGAATTTCTGCTAGATCACGAAAAGGGCTACAATGATCTAGAAGAACGAGTGCGCATGCACTAGACGTAACTCGAGGAAACAAGAGAATTATGAAAATGGGGAAAGAAGAATCTTTTTGGGTTTTATGGTTTTTAAGATGTTTTTGGATTTTTGGATTTTTATAAGAAAATATAAACATATATAGATGGTATGAACAAGGAGTGAATATTCAAATCACTAATCTGCTAAACGTAAGACTATTAGCACAGCTCCCCGGCAGCGGCGCCAAAATTTGATTGGATCCCAAACGGTCAGGTTTATTACACCAGTCAACCACTTGTGAATGGTCAACCGTAATAAAAGTCAGACAGCTTGAGAACGCAATGCAATTAAGTCCATGAGAGTTTAGTGTTTCCCCAGGTCGTTAAGTCCCAACGAGCTGTGCGATTGAAGCTAAACGTGTAGTGATCGAGTGATATTGAACAAGAAAAGGGGGTAATGATGATACTAGATGATAAAGGAAAAATGAAAGAAAATTAAAAAGCTAAATTATATTAAATAAACGCTATCACTATTTTTAAAATTGGATTTTCTTGATTTTTCTTTTATAAATTTGAATTAAAAACTAATTTTAACTTTTAAAACTAAATTAAAATACTAAAAATTATGAAATTAAAGAGGAAAATTGTGAAACCATTTTTCAAAAATCTAAAATAACTAAAGAGAATTTTCAAAACTAATTTTGTATTTTTCTGATTTATATTCTAATTTATATGATTTAAAAACTATTTAAAACTAATTAAATTGCTAAAAATTACTATTTAAACTAGGAAAATTATGGAAAAATATTTTTTTGGCTTTTTATATTTATCTTAATCTATGAAAATTGAAAACTTATTTTTTTGAAGTTTTTCTGATTTAATTGCAATAAAGGTTAATTAAAAAGTCCTAAAAACTGTTTTAAATAAGGAAAAATAGCAAACAGTGATGAAAATATCTGAAAAATTCAGGAAAAGTCTAAAATAATATTCTAAATCTAAGAAAAATATAAAAACTAGGGCTTATGTGTGAGAATATGAAGCTGTAGAGAAAAATGCTTATAAATAAGCACTTATAATAAGCTAATGGCTACAAATGGACACCAAATTAACACAGAAGCTAGGGTATGCTAAAACTGCTCAAAACCAACCTATTTCAACTGATCTAACCCTGGTAGATGCAAAATACAATGACTTGACTTGTTTGAATTTAGAAACTGAAATCAGCTATACCCACCTAATTAGAGCTTATCAAACAGCTTGTCAAATAAGCCAAACTGAAAACCAAATTTTGAATACTCAAGACCACCACCCAGTGAGCCAATAAACCAAGTTTCAGACCCTAGTGATCAAAAACAAGACCTGCACAAGGTCTGGAAGTTGCCTGTGCACACTCAGTGTATGTTGAGTGTGTGCACAGGGCACTTTTGCCCCATTTGACAAGCTGATTAGGAGCTTAAGACTGTTTCCAAAAATTTCACAAAAATCAGATTTATACACTTGACCAACTGAACTTGAAAATCCCAAAGTTTCAATGATTTTGAACCAGAAACGAATCCATGAAAATTCCACAAACTTTGGTGAAAAATGAGTTTTTCAACTTTGACTTTCTTTGACAGAAATGAGGTTTGACTAAATTGAGTTTTGATCTTATGAAAAATGATTATAAATGATGATTAGAGATGAAATGAGACCTAAATAAGCTATACTAAGTGATTCTAATCCTCAATGCAAGCTAATGCTATTAAAATCCTAACTGTTAAGAGCACTAGAACAGATTATATGCAATTTTGACTAAATGAGTTTATGGATGCAATTTGAAGATTAATATGACTGAGTTATGACCTATTAAGACTAAAGCAACTGAGTTCTATCACTAAACTAACTTCAAACACATATTATTACTCTTAACCAAACACTACTTAAGCTAACTGTTTTGCAATCTACTACTAGAATTCCTTACAAATAATCCATAACCACTACCAAATCAAATCTAAAATCAATATAACCACTAACTGATGCAAGACAGATATTATGCAGATATGACAGAAAATGTAACAGTAATGAACTTACATTAGTCCTTAGCCACTATGGCTTGTAAACATACAAAATAACCACTGATTAAAACCAATTCTCAACCCTAAATCATACTAAATCAAACCATATCCAACACCATATCAGCAATTCAGATTAATTCAACCATAATTCTGAACCTTTGACTTTTGTTGACCAAAATCCAAATTTGCTTGAAACTGAGTTATAAGCTTACTAAAAGCTATATACAGCTTTAGTAAGCTCACTTAAGTTGTAATGAAGCTTACTGAAGCTTGATAATTAGCAATTTTAAAACAGGTTTGATTACAGGAAATGGAAAAACAGAAAATTTAACCAAACTTTGAATTCTTACTGAAAATGAGTTACAACTGGCTAAAATGCCTTAGTTCAATACAAGGAAGATTAACATTACACTTTAGAACTTAATTAAGACATAAAAATTAAAAACGACATTTATGAGAAAATAAAAACTAAAAACTACTCCTGTCTCTCCTTCTCTTCCCTTTATTTATCATCAAAATTCTTCCCCTCTCTCCTCTGAGTGTTTCCTACTTTTATTTTGGGCCATTGGATGATTGGAGTCATTTTTAGCCATTGATGAGATTTTGGCGCCAAAACTGATATAGCAACTGGGGGGGGGGGTTTGAGTGCAAGGAAGGAGAAACATTTAATGCTTCTTGGATTGTTGGGTGAGGTGGAGTGATAAGGGTGGTGTATGTTGAGCTGGAAGTATGGAGAATGGAGAGTTGCAGAGAGTGGGTGAAGAGGGTGGTGTTTTGGAGGGAAAAGGATTGGGAGGTTTGACTGTTTGTTTGACCGGGGTTTAATAATAGGCAGGGGGTTCAAAACAGGGGGGTCAAGTGGCTTTGGCAGGGGTCAAGGCTCA
Organism: Chrysanthemum seticuspe; assembly: GCA_019973895.1. Taxonomy (NCBI): domain Eukaryota; kingdom Viridiplantae; phylum Streptophyta; class Magnoliopsida; order Asterales; family Asteraceae; genus Chrysanthemum; species Chrysanthemum seticuspe. The sequence continues at coordinate 113,869,454 of BPTQ01000009.1, read as the reverse complement.
AGCAAAGGGTTCAAGGGTTTGTTTATTAATAGCAAGGACCAAAGTTGTAAATCAACCAAACTAGAGGGACTGAAACTATAATTTTCCAAAGCTTATCAAAAGGGCCAAACATGCCAAGTTTCATTAGTACAAGGACCATAAAAGATAATTTTCCATTTTTAAACTTCCAAGGACTATTTTTGCCAATTTTGAAACTTGAAGGACCAAACTTGTAAATTCTCCAAACTTTTTACCCAAGGATCATTTTTGATAAATTTTGATTTTGAAAGGACTTGGGTTGACTTTTATTCCAAAACAAATGCTCAGGGACTGATTTTGTCAAGATTTGAAAGTTGAGGGACTGAAACTGCCAATTATGCAAACTTAGCTCGTTTTTCATCTGATTTTAAACATTTTGCATCTGAAACATATAAAATACAATCCTTGGAATATTTTCAGTATTTTGATGCATTTCTGAGTGTTTTTAAATGTTTTGCAGTTCAGATTTGACCAAAAATGATGAGTATTTACACACTCATCATTTTTAAACATATTTTGGACGTTTTTCTATGATTTTTTTTTCTTTTTTGGACGTCTTTATACGCTTTCATCCGTTTTTGTACATTGTTTTCATACATTTTCTTATGCTTTTTATCCGTTTTTATACGTGTTTTATAAGTCTTCATATCTTTTATTCATTTTTATACGGAAAGGCATAAAACATATAAAACAAAAACGTACAAAAAGCGTATAAAAACGAACAAAATCAGATGAAAACATATAAAACGTATAATAACGTCCAAAAAGAAAAAAAATCACATATAAAAATGGATGAAAACGTCAAAACGTATAAAACGGATGAAAACGTATAAAAACGTACGAAAACTTAAAAAATGGACAAAAACACGTTAAAACGTATTAAACGTTAAAACAAATACAAAAACGTATTTAAAAAAAAACTTTTAGTACATAAGCCCAAAATTTTTAAAAAAATAAAAGTTCTTTATATTAAAAAATTTTATTGTAATAAAATTTAAAAAATTTCCTATAATAAGATTAAAAAAGTTTTTTTTGTTCTTTTTTAAGAGTAAACTTTATAAATCGTCATTGTGGTTTGTATTTGAGAGGGAAAACTCAAATTAGAAGGTTAACCCTCACCTTACTCCATCAATGTTAAGTTAGATCCTTTTTAACGATCGTTTAGACTTGGGTCGAAAATTGGACAAGATCCATAAAAATCAAAAACCACAGGGACATGACCCGCTTAAAGAAAAGCACAGGGACAAGATCCGTAAAATCAACAAACCACAAGGAAGATTTATGTAATTAACTCAACTATTTATATATACCTGATTTGCTCTCGACTACTTATATCTATTTACCAGAGAGTTACTTCTTATTTATATAAAGGTTTTTTTATAGATATTTTACCGATTTTTACCATTTATACTCAGTCTCCAGAGCATCATGTCAAACACTAATTCTCCCAATTATGTATCTATTTCAATAGATTACTAAACTGGTATACATACTTATTTATTTTGATGATCCCCAAAAAATTTCTCAAACATTGTGAGTGACAAAATGGTCTCATTAATTTTCAAAACATCGTGAGTGATACTATGATCTTTAAAAGCTTTTTATGACCTTATACATCATTGTTTTACATTAAATCCGTTATAGTCTATCTATTCCCCTTGATTATCACACTATTTGTCTCCGAAGATGAATTTGAATATTTTTCCTAAACTTTTGGAACACTTACATCACCTCGTAACCCATCACCTAAAAACACGTTAATTAAACTGAACATGACTTTAACCTATCATCTTATAACTTGTTTACCCCAAGTGGTGGGATATATTTGACTCATAATTATCTACTATTTTGTATCAACATGTTGCGACAAATTCTGTTTGTTGCACTTAGTATTTCACTACCATATTGTAAACAACTTTGTTATTATCTTATAAACTATTCTTTCACTATTCTACAAACGGATTTGCTACTCTCTTAAGAATTACCTTACTAATACTTTATAAACTACTAACCTGACTTACTATCGACTTATAAACTGTTTTGTTAGTCTAGTATAAGCTATTTAGTAATCACCATACAAACCGTTTTGCCATACCTTGTGAAACTATTTTACTATCACCTTAAAAACCATTTCGCTAATATCTTATATGTTGTTTGTCACTATCCCATCAACCATTTCATTACTCTCCTACAAACTACTTTACCAATATCTTATAAACTAAATCATTGATATACTACTTTCTCATAAATTTTTTTGTTATCACCTTATAAAAATTTGTTTCGCCATTTTCTTATAAACTATTTTGATATAATCTTATTAAATACTTTGACTAATAATTTACAAACAATGTGGTTAAGTATATATAACAATGAAAACAAGAAAACTAGTTAATTAAACCGAACACAACATCATAACCACTTTCTCACGTACTTTCTTATACTGCATACTTATATTTGTTAATTATGTATGTATAAACTTATATTACTTTTTATATATAAAGTACTTATACAAACGTCGTACTTGTCACAGCAACGAACATAGTACAAGTATAACTAAGCTGAGTATTTCAAAATTCATTAAACCTCGGTTGAACATAGTTTGATCAACTATGTTTAACTTGGGGACAATGGAACATAGATTGATCACCTATGTTCAACTTAAAAATGAATTTTGTGTACTAGGAGTGGTTATAGTAGGGTTATTTTATTACTGATTTTTTTTCTTGATTTTCGAGAATCGCAAAAAATTTGTGTGAGTATATACAATTCATGGGTATTCATACGATTAAACACAGTAGCTAAGTGAAACCTTACCATATCCTTACCACGTAAATTCAGCCTCATCCTATGCCGTATTTCAAAATGACGAGTTGAACTACATCGTTAGTTATTATAGAAACAATTCGCCCCAAATACTCACATAATTTCAACGACACCACTTCGACATCCAACATAAACTGAATCCCAGGACGGGATTCATTTAAAGGGGATGGACTGTAACCACCCGTACTTTTCAGGCCAATATTTAATCAATTACTTTTACTTATAAATATTTTTGTTTTAAGTAAACTTACTTTTACGTGTAACATAGAAAGTTCACTTACATACACTTAACTCGTAACCATCTCTAGAATATTTCCAGTCTACGTGTTTTATGCATTTTTTCCTTATATTCATATTTTATTTGTCTTATTATTATTTTTTTATTTTTACGTAAACCTTGTACCTTTTAAGTTTTACGTGTTTACGGGTTACGTTTTCAGTTTTAACGACGTTTAAACACTTCGATAGACTTATGTCTCATCTTAAATACTAAAATATGTTATGTTGATAAGTTTTAACATTTTTATAAAATTTAGATTTTCTTATTACCTGATTTTACATTTTACATCTTAAAAACGTTACTTTCAATTACCAGGATCAAAGTACACTCACTATCACAAAATTAAAAATATGACACAAGATAAAACACAATCTTGCACATTTCTTCTTCATGTGCCACGTCCAACACCACTATATCATTCACATATCACATTTTAAGACAACTGTTATAATATCTTGCATGTAATATTCACTATTAAAGATCTAAATAATCTAAACAATTCATTTTGATAAGAAAATTACACACTCTTTTGGTGTCTCTCCTCTTGCCGTAAACCCTCAATCCACAAAAATAAATCCACTAAAACTTCTACCTGTTCTCTTGCTCATGTATTGAAGATCATAAGTTTCTCTAGTAATTACATGGTTTATTTCACTTAAACACCGATTAATCTCATCAAATTTTTAGGTATAAATGGAAGATTACAAGAATCATTGCATGTGTTCTTGGGTTGTATAGATCTAGTTTTCAAAGGTTTTATTTGGTTGTTTTGGAAGCTTGGTTTGATTGTTGGTGATTTTTTTAAGGATTTCTTGTTTCAGTATTCTTGTAACTTTCTTCATCTTTTCTCGTAAGGGTATTGTTTTATTTTTATGTTCTTATTTATTTTATGTTGGAAAAATAGTTTTGCAAAATGATTTTTTTGCATATTTTGGACACTATTTAATATATTTATATGTTATATATATTTATATTTCTTGGTAGCTTTGCGTTCTTCTTGGCGAGAGCTTCACAACGAGCTAAAGAGTGTCCAAAATGAAGTTAATATGAATGAGATATCGTGTTTCAAAGTAAGGCACGTGAAACACAAAACTTTGGAAAAACAACACATCCCACATCGCCTAGAAAAGGAAGTGGGAAGTGGTTTAAAAGGAAGTCTTGGTATTTGATATCAAAATTTTTTAGTTGGTTTTGCTCCTACACCTACGTGCGCACGTGCAGGGGGGCGCAGATTTCAGGATTTCTGGGCCAAAATGGGTTCGAAGCTTCTGAACTCATGCGATCCCGCGTGACCTGCGGATACGAATGCAACTCCGAAGCCTCGCATACGTGCGTATCTTTTTGCTGCAGATTCGAGTTTCCTTTTCCCAGAATTTTATATAAATCTATTTTAAAAATAGATTTAAACTTATCAAAAAAGTTTACAGAAATCGGTTTGTGTTTTAAAAGATACGCAAATCAGTTTTGTTACACCCGTATCCCGAAATACAAATAGGCCCTACCCTAGATGAATATGGTCTAAGGACTTGACGGGATTGACTAGTTGACCCGATAGTCAAACTAATAATTTTTAAATGTTATGTTATAGTTATATAAATGAGGGGGACTTAAGTTGCCACATCTTAAACTCAAAATAAGTATCTTGTGGCCAAAATAGAAGGAAGGGAAATTGAAGGATCAAAAGTGCCAAATAGTAATATAACTTTACAATGAAGAAAGCTACAAGTATATTAAGCTAGGCTTTTCATAATTCCAGGAGATGATGGAAAGTCGGTTTAGGAAAAGAGAGGGAAGAATGATGATCAATTGGGATGGGATTAGTGTTTCCAATCAACTAATAAGCTAGTTTCTATCACTTTTGTGCAAGTAAGTATCTCTAATTGTAATTAATTGTGGATTGAAGAGTTAGGGTTCACGTATCCAAGTTGGGGGTTTTGGGTAATTGTGGTTTTAAACACTAATTAAGATATTATAGTGTAATTTGGTGAAACCCTTTTTATTTAATTGAAGTAATTGGGTAAGTTGGATATGATCATGTTATGATCATAAGGTTTGATTAAACGGAGAATTATAGTAATCGTAGGAGAATCTTATTATGGGTAAAGTTGGATAATTTGTGGGTAAATCATCATATAATCAATATTTGATTATGTGATGATTAGAGGATGTTATGAAAGCCTAATGGTTGTGTAAACCATGACTATAGTTTTGTTGTTTATGTTTTAAGTATATTTTGATTATGTGTTAAAGATGTTAGCTTTGGATGGTGTTGATGTTGGAGATGATGGAAGATGATGATAATCTCATAATAGCTTAGCTTGGCTAGCTAAGGTAAGTAACTTGGTTACTATGTGTTTAATATGAAAATATTATAGTATGTGATTGATGTTGTGTTAAGTGGTTATAGACATGTCTTGGAATTATTGAATGGCTAAGGTATGTGTGAGATGTTTTATGTGCTAATTGGATAGTTGTGTGTTATGATTATATGGTTGAGATGCTTGTATTAGCAATGGATATATTAAGCATGTTTTAGCCAATTACTTACTAAGCGTTATCGCTTACATGTTATAGTTGTTAATGTTATTGTAGGTTCATGTGCTCGAAGCGATATGGCTTGGATTGGGTGTGGAACATGGAATGATATTGAAGATGGTAATATGTAATAATAGGAGCTAGGTAGATACCGAGCTCGTAAGATGAATTTGTACCCCCGTGAGTCTTTTTATAGTTTTGTACAAGTGTCATCAATCAACAAGTACAAGTCCTAGTCGTTATGGTATTTTGATTGGTCAAATTGGACGTCATGGTCAATTTAAAGGAGTGTTTGGATTAATGTGTATTTTCTACCCATTTTGGGTTGAATGGGTCAAATAAGTGTTAAATGCGTTAATGATGGTTTATGTACAGCTTTTATGGTCCTTGTTTACCTTGAAATGTTAAAGTGTTTAAATTGATTGAAATGGGTCAAGTGTGATTGTGTAGTTTTGCTGTCAAAGGTGCAGGTCTGTAGACCTGACGGTGTCGCAGTCTTGTGGCGACGGCGTCAGGCTTAGTAGAGACGGCGTCAGGTTCTAAGTCCCCTGAGCCATCGCGTGTTAAATCTAAAAATATGTTTTGGGTCATGGTCAAAGGGTGACGACGTCGCACCATATAGGGCGACGGCGTCAGCCCGCTACACAGCTTATAAATGATGTTTTGTTAAAGTTAAATGTTATTAATCAAAGAAGTTATCGAGTACATGTTATATAAGATTTGTAAGGGGTTAAATGTCAAAGTTTGACAAGAATCTAATGAGAAAGAGTAATAGTCAAACGTTCCGAGTCAAAGTTTTAAAAATGAGTAATTTCCGGTCAAACCGGGAATTGGGGCGTAACAAATTGGTATCAGAGCTTCGGTTTAAGTGAATTAGGTTTCCACCATAGGTTGCCTAGTCTTAAACCACTTTTAGTTGCGGAATTAAGTAAACCGAAAATGTATGTGTCTAAGTTATAGGTTTTCCACTATAGAGTTTTGGAATTAGGTGCGGAATTAGGTTTCCACTATAAAGCTTCGGTTTAAATGATGTGTGCTATGTGAAGTTTAGAGGAAACTAATCAGATAATATAGTATTATCATGTAATTAATGTAGGTCCATGGCGGATTTTATGAGTAGAGATGATTAGATTATCAATGAATGAGATATGCTTGTGTGGTTATGTGTTAGAATATTGCTATGATATGCGTGATGAGATACATGGATTGACGTCCTTTAGACGGCATGATTAGAAGTTGATAGAAGTAAGATTTTTGACTTAGAATATGAGGCGGTATGTGTAATGAGAGTCCACATTAGACTAAGCGAGTTAAGTGACAGAAAAATGATAGTGTCGGAGAACGGAGAGTGGTTGAATGATTCCATGTCATAGAAACCATGATGAGACTTGGATAAGATAGGGTATGACTTGTGTTGTGTTAATGACCAACTTATGGTCTTATTATGTGGATGGCTATCGGATAGCCAATATGATGGTATTAGAGATGGGGTAATTGTAAGTCATATAAAGTAGTGTAAACCTAAATGTTAATGGATAATAAATATGTTATAATGTAATATTAATTGTGTGTTGTAACACACGTGTAAATGTATAGTGGAAATTTGATATATAATAGTTAAGTGTCTAAAAATATAAGGTTATAGAATGATATTGAAAGATGGGAATGAGATAGTTTACTTATTAATAATTAAAATGAGACATGTGAAAAATGTGGGGAAGAATGCTTATAGTTGATGACCTATGTAGGGTCTAAATGTGGAATAAAATAGTAAAGCTAAGTGCTAATTAAATCAAGAAGTGAAAAAGCTAAAATATACAAAAGGATTTGAGGTAGGTGATATAATAAAACGGGACAAGAACGTGTTAAAGTTATGGAACGTGTAAAAGGGAATAATTGAAAGATAACAAGTGTGTAATGGAATAAACCTATAAACGGTTTACATGTGGATAAAGTCAAATAGACTAAAAATAGTAAAAGTAAAATGTGGAAATGGTCAACAAGGGTTGACGGGTATATGAAAAAGTGAGATGAGTAAGCACATAGAAAATGTGTAAATGCTAAAATGGATCAAATGAGAATTATGAAAGATGAAGAGGTGATGACCCACTTGGGTCATAGGATGTAAATGTGAGCGATTGAGAGTGCTAAGAACAAACATAAGAGAAAACGGGATAATGATAGTCTAAGAAATGTAGAATAATGAATAATTGGTGAAACATATAAACAGTAGGTTATATATGATTGCTTAGTTGTACCACGCAATGAATAGTTTGTTAAATGTAAGAAATGAATTCATGTTAGACTGAAGATGTGTAAGTAAGGGATTCGGTTGCGTTTCAATAGTGTTGATAATCATTTATTAATGATGTGAATAATAGGTTTATGGGATTTGAAAGTTTCTTAAGTATATGTTAAAGTTGTGGAGAATTTATGTAATAGGTCCTATATGGCCTAAGACGACAAGTGAGGTGAATGCTTACTCGTAAGGAAGGGATATATATATGATATAAACCTATGGAGGACTAGATGTGTGTAAGTGATGAGATTAACGTATAAGTGATTGAACTAAGGTTGTGTGTGATATAGAGGGGTAGAAATGGCAAGATAAGATTAAATTTGGTAAGTAGTATTAGAGATGGGTTAGTAAGTGAATTAAGTAATAAAAGTGTTTTCTAGTATTGAGATGTAAGTAGTGTAAGTCTAGAGTGGAATGAAGTTGTATCTATGTAATAAGCACACCGTGCGCTTGAGTGGTGTCGATGAGTCTAGTATGAGCATAAGAAAGGATGTGATGAGTCGAGTAATGGTTTATAGAGACTTGACTCATATTTGGCATGTATAAGCTATGTGTTAATAATGATCAACATAGGGTCTCATTAATAAGTCATATCTAGTGAAGGTCAATAAGTGGTATTAAAAACAAGATAAGAGAGAATTTAAATGCAAAATATGTTGGTGTGGAATGGTATGATGTGGCACAGGTATAATAGATGTTGATACATCTGTTACTAAGCGCTTAATGTTATGGAAGTTATGAAAGTGGACTAAGCACATTGTTATGTTAATGATGAGATGAACTGGTATAGCTTAAACGCTAATAGTTAGATAAAATGAAGTATGTATGTGATTAAGATGTTGCTTTGAAGTTATTATAACACGGCTATTGTTCCCCATTAGTAATGACTAATATAACAGAAGTGTCGATTAATAAAACGTGTTTAAAACATGTAAGAAGAATAGATGAATGCTAATGAGAGGTTGTAGTTGATGACCTATATAAGGTTTATATATGGAAAGTTGGATAGACTAAAACTCTAATAGTATAAGAGTTGAAATTAGTCAACGAAGAGTTGACAAGTGAAGGTCATAATGAGACATATAAACACATAGAGAATGTGTGGATTATAAATCAGGTAATATCTCATTGATTGTTATAAAGGATAAATAGATATGTATGTATGCATGTATGATAATAGCATTAATCCACAGTTATAGTGTTACAGTACTAGTTACAGAAAACCTCTGGAGGAATACGTTATAGAGGCGGATCCCTATTGGGAAAGGCCAACTGATGTTATATAGTCGAATCCCTACGAGGGAAGAACGTTATAGCCCCTTTTTGGGAATGTTATAGTAAAGGTGGGTCCAAGTCTAAAAGATGAAAAGTGTAAACGTAAATAAAATAATATAATGTGGTAAATTAAAATTTAATTAAGTGATAGGAGTACTTGTGTATGTTGGAATTACATAACCATGAGTTTATATTTCTTGATTTACATCGATTGGGACGCCTCTCCATGTAAATGAGGAAATATGAACGAGTGGGCTTATGTGCTCCCGACATGGTACAAGTAGGTTTAGATGAGTAGAGGGCGGAAATCTAAAATAAGTTAGAACTTAAAAAAAAATAAAAATAAAAAAATAGTAGGATTAGATGCAATTTTTAGTTAAGGCCTTATGAGAACCTTCATGTTAGGTGACTTAAGCATAAGTTAAAGTGATTGCGAGTGTAAAGTAATGTTTATAGTATACCTTGTAGCATGATGTGGTGTAATAATGACCATGGTGGTCGTAAATATTTAATTATAAGAAGGTAATAAAAACTAGCAAAGTATTATAATGAGAACGCTAGTCATAGTTAAGTAAGGAAGTAATAGTTAGCATTCGACTTATAAAAAGATAAATGATGTGTAAATAAGTAAAAATGTGGAATGGTTGGTTAACTTTGACTTATAAAGTCAAAATAATATGGCCGTGACTATATAGGTGAATGTTATGGTAAGAAATTGAATATGGGAATACTTGATTTTGCTAAAATTATGTCTTGGATGACGTAATGATGTGTTATTATAGAAGTTTTATGATGAAGCAAATGCATTTGGAAATTGCTTGTGTGGTATGATATAAGTTAGGATTAAGTGTAAACGGTAATAGACGAGAGATTTCTGGGACGAAATCTAAATAAGGGAGGTAGAATTGTTACACCCGTATCCTGAAATACAAATAGGCCCTACCCTAGATGAATATGGTCTAAGGACTTGACGGGATTGACTAGTTGACCCGATAGTCAAACTAATAATTTTTAAATGTTATGTTATAGTTATATAAATGAGGGGGACTTAAGTTGCTACATCTTAAACTTGAAATAAGTATCTTGTGGCCAAAATAGAAGGAAGGGAAATTGAAGGATCAAAAGTGCCAAATAGTAATATAACTTTACAATGAAGAAAGCTACAAGTATATTAAGTTAGGCTTTTCATAATTCCAAGAGATGAAGGAAAGTCGGTTTAGGAAAAGAGAGGGAAGAATGATGGCAAGAATGATGATCAATTGGGATGGGATTAGTGTTTCCAATCAACTAATAAACTAGTTTCTATCACTTTTGTGCAAGTAAGTATCTCTAATTGTAATTAATTGTGAATTGAAGAGTTAGGTTCATGTATACAAGTTGGGGGTTTTGGGTAATTGTGGTTTTAAACACTAATTAAGATATTATAGTGTAATTGGGTGAAACCCTTTTTATTTAATTAAAGTAATTGGGTAAGTTGGATATGATCATGTTATGATCATAAAGTTTGATTAAAAGGAGAATTATAGTAATCTTAGGGGAATCTTATTATGGGTAAAGTTGGATAATTTGTGGGTAAATCATCATATAATCAATATATGATTATGTGATGATTAGAGGATGTTATGAAAGCCTAATGGTTGTGTAAACCATGACTATAGTTTATTGTTTATGTTTTAAGTATATTTTGATTATGTGTTAAGGATGTTAGCTTTGGATGGTGTTGATGTTGGAGATGATGGAAGATGATGATAATCTCATAATAGCTTAGCTTGGATAGCTAAGGTAAGTAACTTGGTTACTATGTGTTTAATATGAAAATATTATAGTATGTGATTGATGTTGTGTTAAGTGGTTATAGACATGTCTTGGAATTATTTAATGGCTAAGGTATGTGTGAGATGTTTTATGTGCTAATTGGATAGTTGTGTGTTATGATTATATGGTTGAGATGCTTGTATTAGCAATGGATATATTAAGCATGTTTTAGCCAATTACTTACTAAGCGTTATCGCTTACATGTTATAGTTGTTAATGTTATTGTAGGTTCATGTGCTCGAAGCGATATGGCTTGGATTGGGTGTGGAACATGGAATGATATTGAAGATGGTAATATGTAATAATAGGAGCTAGGTAGATACCGAGCTCGTAAGATGAATTTGTACCCCCGTGAGTCTTTTTATAGTTTTGTACAAGTGTCATCAATCAACAAGTACAAGTCCTAGTCGTTATGGTATTTTGATTGGTCAAATTGGACGTCATGGTCAATTTAAAGGAGTGTTTGGATTAAAGTGTATTTTCTACCCATTTTGGGTTGAATGGGTCATTTAAGTGTTAAATGCGTTAATGATGGTTTATGTACAGCTTTTATGGTCCTTGTTTACCTTGAAATGTTAAAGTGTTTAAATTGATTGAAATGGGTCAAGTGTGATTGTGTAGTTTTGCTGTCTGTAGACCTGACGGCGTCGCAGTCTTGTGGTGACGGCGTCAGGCTTAGTAGAGACGGCGTCAGGTTCTAAGTCCCCTGAGCCATCGCGTGTTAAATCTAAAAATATGTTTTGGGTCATGGTCAAAGGGTGACGACGTCGCACCATATAGGGCGACGACGTCAGCCCGCTACACAGCTTATAAATGATGTTTTGTTAAAGTTAAATGTTATTAATCAAAGAAGTTATCGAGTACATGTTATATAAGATTTGTAAAGGGTTAAATGTCAAAGTTTGACAAGAATCTAATGAGAAAGAGTAATAGTCAAACGTTCCGAGTCAAAGTTTTAAAAATGAGTAATTTCCGGTCAAATCGGGAATCGGGGCGTAACAAGTTTTATGTATTAAAAAGATTTGTGAATCTGTTTTAGAAATAACGGATTCGTTTTTATATGGTAGATATATTTTCTTAGAGGACAAGATTAGTCTTCGGTATAAATAAAGCCATATGTCTCATTCGTTTTTAATAGAACAGAAAAACGCATCTCCTGTAGCACACGATTTCCAACTGTCTTTCGATCAGAGACATGCTTCGCTTCAGTGATCTTTCAGGCAAGTTTTCAAGTCCAGTTGTGCAACAGTTTTGGACGTTGTACCCTGGGAAACAGACGGCAAATCTGTTTTAAGGGAATCGTGTTAAACACGAGCCTCGACCAACCTTTAGTGCTTTCTTTCATTTAATCGTTCTTAGAATCTGTCTTCTACTTCTAACCCTTTCTTTTTGTAGTTAATTTTATTTCATTTACTTTCTGTTAATTATTTATTTATTGCAATTTGCTTTATTTTAATAAAGTGTACACCGTTTCCCACAGTCTTAAAACAGATTATGTTTAACAGAATTAAAACACTTTTGTATAATCAGATTAATTATTAATTAACAGATTTCATATATAAACTATTTTTCTGTCGAAACCAGGATTGAGTTTCTTCGGAAAACCAGTGTTCTAAACAGGATTTTAATTTACAGATTTGGTGTACAGATCTTAAACGATTTTTAAATTAGTTTATTCTTATCAGTTATATTGAAACAAAATTTGAGTTTCCTACTAAACTGATCTATTTACTGTGATCATTTATTTAAATCTAGATTTATTGTAACCAAGATTGAGTTCTTTAAAGCAGATTCGGTACAAGTTAACAGAAATCACGATTGAATTTCTTAGATATCGATTTTTATAACAGTTGACTTAACTGTTTGTGTTTGGTAAATTTTCAGGATGACAAACACCACCCCTCCTGTGACTACTCCTGTGAACGTAACTGGTGAGAAAGTTACTAACACGGTTGCTAATCATGCAGAGAAAACAGAGAAATTCAATGGGCAGAATTTTAAGAGGTGGCAACTATAGATATTCTTCTATCTCACTACTTTAAACCTTGCGCGGTTCTTAAAAGAGAATCCACCTCATGTGGAACTTCCTACAAAAGGTCAATCCTCTAATCAACAGGTTGTTCAAGCCTTGGAAGTATGGAAACATTCAGACTATTTTTGTCACAATTATGTTCGGAATGGTTTGTTGGACTCTTTGTACAACGTGTACTGCAAGACCAAGACTGCCAAAGAATTATGGGAGTCATTGGAACGCAAGTACAAAACTGAGGATGCTGGTACAAAGAAGTATGTGGTAGCTCATTTTTTGGATTACAAGATGGTTGATTCAAACAATGTGATGAGTTAGGTTCAAGATCTGCAGGTTTTGCTACACGACATTCATGCTGAGGGAGTGACCTTGAGTGAAACTTTTCAAGTTGCTGCTATTATTGAAAAGTTACCTCCAAGCTGGGTAGAATTTAAGAACTACCAGAAGCATAAGAGAAAGGAGATGAGTGTTGAAGACTTGGTTGTTCGTCTTCGTATTGAAGAGGACAACAAGCTGGCTCAGAAAAACACTTATACGCCTGATTCTGCCAAGGCAAATATGGTTGAGCATGCTTCGTCATCTTCAAAGTCCAATGTCAAAGGTAAAGGAAAAGGAAAGAATGACAAGAAAATTAAAGGGAAGTCTGAGTACCTTGCTCCTAAAGCTGCAATTGTGAAACAGAAGTTCCAAGGGGTGTGTTTCAACTGTGACCAGCCGGGTCATCGAGCTGCTAACTATAAGATGCCGAAGCGGGTGACTCTACGTCAACCTAATATGGTGAATGAATATGTGGACATGATTGCTATGGTGTCTGACATCATTTCCATGACCTCTGAAGTTAACCTGGTAGGTTCCAACAATAGGGAATGGTGGGTTGATACTGGGTCTACCCGTCATGTGTGTGCTGATAAGAGTATGTTTCACTCTTTCAGAGCGGTTGATAGTGGAGAGAAGTTGTACATGGGAAACTCTACAACTGTTGATATCAAGGGCGAAGGAGATGTAATCTTGAAGATGACATCCAAGAAAAAGCTCAAGTTGACTAATGTCTTGAATGTTCCAGAGATTCGCAAGAATCTTGTGTGTGGTTGGCTGTTGAACAAGTTTGGGTTTCATCTTGTTTTTTAGTCTGATAAGTTTATTATGTCTAAGAATCAAATGTATGTTGGTAGGGGATATTCCCTGAATGGTATGTTTAAGTTCAATTTAATGGTTGTTAAGAAAGATATCAATAAAATGAATTCTTCTGCTTACTTGATTAAGTCTTTTAATGTGTGGCATGGCTGTCTTGGACATGTAAATTTTAATTAAGTGCGTCATTTTATTAAATTTAATTGCATACCTAATTCCCATATTGATTTAAAACACAAATGTGAAACTTGTGTTGAAGCCAAACTTACAAGATCATCTTTCAAATTGGTTGAACGAAAAACCGAACCACTTGATATAATACACACTGACATATATGATTTGAAATCACTATTCACAAAAGGTGGCAATAAGTACTTTGTCATGTTTATTGATGATTGTATAAAGTATTTCTATGTTTACTTACTGAAAAGTAAAGATGAAGCTATAGACAAGTTTGTTATATACAAAAACGAAGTTGAGAATAAACTTAGTAAGAAAATCAAGGTGGTACGAAGTGATAGAGTAGGTGAATATGTGTCTCCATTCGATGATCTATGTGCGAAACATGGATTGAGACACGAGTTCACTGCTCCCTATTCACCTAAGCAGAATGGTATTGCCGAAAGAAAGAACCGTACCTTGAAAGAAATGGTTAATGCCATGTTGATAAGTTCTGGTTTAAGCTGGGACATGTGGGGGGAAGCCATTCTAACGGCTAATTATCTTTTAAATAAGATACCTCGTAAGGAAAAAGAAGAGACCCCTTATGAATTATGGATGGGAAGAAAACCATCATATCAGTACTTACGAGTGTGGGGGTGTCTAGCAAAGGTATCAATACCTACTCCCAAGGCCCAAAATATTGGACCTAAATCTATGGATTGTATATTCATCAGATATGCCAAGAATAGCAGTGCTTATTGTTTCATTGTGCATGATTCAAAATATCCGGATATAAAAAAGGGTACGGTAATGGAATCAAGGAATGCTTTATTCTTTGAAACTATATTCCTTGTTTAACGAAGGAAACTAGGAGTTCATCTAGAATAGATGACAAAGTTGTCCAAGATAAGAGACAACGAGTTGATAATGATCTCCAAGATGAGAGACAAGATCAAAATGAGGAAGAAGAGGTTGAACTTAGAAGAAGCAAAAGGGCAAGAATCGAGAAATCGTTTGGACCCGATTTTGTTTCTTTTATAGATGAAAATGAACCTACTTCAAACCGAGAGGCGGTTACTTCCTCAAAAGGGCCTCAATGGAAAGAAGCCATTAGAAGTGACATAGATTCTATTTTATAAAATCGTACTTAGGACCTCATGGATTTACCTCCTGGTTGTAAACCACTAGGCTATAAAGGGATCTTCAAGAAGAAGATGAAAGCTGATGGCACCATTGACAAGTACAAAGCAATATTGGTAATCAAAGGATTTAGGAAATGTGAAGGTCTAGATTATTTCGATACATATTCGCCTATTACGCTAATAACCTTGATCAGGATGATACTTGCTATTGCCGCTTTAAGAAATTTGGAAGTTCGCCAAATGGATGTGAAAACGGCTTTTCTAAACGGAGATTTAGAAGAAGAAATCTACATGAACCAACCTGAGGGTTTCATGACTTCTGGACAAGAGAACAAAGTTTGTAGGCTTGTTAAGTCATTACATGGCTTAAAGCAAGCTCCCAAACAATGGCATCGAAAATTTAACCACGCCATACTAGAGAGTGGATTCAAAATTAATGAATGCGACAAGTGTGTTTATGTAAAAGAAACAAATAGTGTATATGTAATCTTGTGTTTATATGTTGATGATATGCTTATCGTTAGCAGTAACGACAAGATGATCAAATCTACTAAAGACATGTTGAAATCAAAGTTTGACATGTTATGTTAAGTCAAGCACATTATGTGGAAAAAAATCTTAATACTCATAATGCGGGGGATTCCGGTCTAGCTAGAACTCCAATTGACACCAGTAAGCATCTATCTAAAAATAGAGGCATAGGTGTTGCCCAATTAGAGTATTCAAGAATTATTGGCATGTTAATGTACTTAATGACAAGTACCCAAACTGACTTAGCATATGCAGTTAGCAGGCTAAGTAGGTATACTAGTAATCCAAGTTATGCACATTGGGGAGCTATGACTAGGGTACTTCATTATTTGAGATACAGTCACGATTTTGGAATGCATTATGATAGATATCCAGCTGTTATAGAAGGATATAGTGATGCAAATTGGATATCTGACATAAAGGATTCTAGATCAACTAGTGGATATGTTTTTACACTAGGAGGGGCGGCTATACCTTGGAAGTCTTCCAAGCAAACTATTATAGCTAAGTCTATGATGGAATCAAAATTTATCGCGTTAGATAAATGCGGACAAGAGGCGGAATGGCTACGTCAATTCGTAGAGGACATACCAAGGTCGTCTAAACCGGTAATGACCATTAGTATACATTGTGATAGTCAATCGACAATTGGCAGAGCTCATATCATAATGTATAATGGAAAGTCCTGACATATTCGTCGTCGACATAATTCAATACGACAACTACTCTCAACTGAAGTTATCTCAATTGAATATGTAAGGTCAAAGGATAACATCGTGGATACGCTTCCGAAAGGATTAAGCAGAGAGTTAGTTAGTAAGTCGTCTAAAGGAATGGGACTAAAGCCCTTGAAGGAATGAGTTTCTATGAAAAAAAACCTAACCCAGTTGACTGGAGATCCCAAGATCTAGGTTCAATAAGACAACCTAATCATAGAAATGTGGGGGAAGTCACGTCAATGTGGGGGAGTTACTATTGTAACTTCCTAGTCCATTCATATAACAAATGTGACTTGTTGAGAGGTTAAACATATGCCTTTAAGGATTCAGGATGAAATCACAAAGCATAATGGTTCAAGATGAAATCACAAAACATATGTTTTTAATGATTCAAGATGAAGTCACCTATGTGAGAGAGAAGTAGGGTCGCTTCGAAGGGAAATGTGGGGACACAATTCCTAAGAGCTCTTGCAGAACCAGGCTAGTGTTCATGACCATAACAAGCACGACTATAAGGACTTGACAGTGTTAGGGAGAGTCTTATGTGAAGTGTAATGTCGTCTACGTAAACAAAGGTTGAGTTCAAGGACATCATGTCTACATAGATCTTGGAGACTAAGTGCATCTCACAAGGGAAGGTTCTTACCTATCCTACGCAAGACTTAACCGTAAAAATTTCTTCGAAACTTTCGTGTGTTTTCGACTGATCTCCATTCATGCGGGGGATTGTAGGAAAAATAGTTTTGCAAAATGATTTATTACATATTTTGGACACTAATTAATATATGTATATGTTATATATATTTATATTTCTTGGTAGCTTTGCGTTCTCCTTGGTGAGAGTGTTAATACAAATAAGCTGTAAAAATGTTTATTTATATTTTACGATCTTCTAATGTTTTGTCGATAACAAACGTAAAACCATTTTAAGGAAACAAATAAAATACGTAATTAGTTTGAGCCAATAGTTTACTAACACACTTACGTTTTTACATAAAACGCTAAACAAATAATAGTGTTTTCATGATTTTGTAATACATATGTACAACAACTAGTGTTTACATATTTGGTAGATATATACATAATTAGTATGTATTATAATGGGTAGAAGTTTGAGTATTTGATCCAATGACCAAATACATTGAATGTAGTTAGGTATAAACCAAAGTCCATGACCCATACCCATGGAGCATAACCCATAACCCATTGCATGACATCATGCATAAGTCATGAATGGGTATTATCCATGACCCATGGATTTAAGCCATGACCCATGGACTAGATGCATTGTACCTACTAGATACATTGTATCTACTTGGATACCCATGGTCCAAAGTCTAGGACCCATGACCCATGACCCAAAACCCATGGGCAAAGAGGAGCGTCCCGCGGTTCCCCCAGTTTACACTGGACGGATCCCTCTAGTAAGGGATCCGTGGGATCCATGGAACAGTAGCTTATTTTCTTCTATAAATAGTGAGCCATTTCTTCATTTTGGGTTGCCACTCCTACACATACTTTCACCTAATATTGAAAACTTTCTAACCTCAGATCCAAAGGATCTTTCTATATAGTTTGTGTTTGTTTTTGTGTGATTCTCTAGGTTCCTATTAAAGGTGAGATCACCACCTCTTGAAGTCGAGCAAGATCAAGTCCATGAGTTGCCATGCTTCGTCATCATCAAAACTACTGAGGTTCTCTTGTTGATAGTTCTTTCTTCCTCCCTAGAAGTGTTGTGTCAAAGGGATTAGTGAAGGATGCCAAAAGAGTCAAGACGAAGGCATTAGTGAAAGGTGCTTAACGTCCGTGTCAAAGGCATTAGTGAAGGATTCCAAAAGAGTCAAGACGAAGGCACTAGTGAAAGGTGTCGAACGTCCGTGTCAAAGGCATTAGTGAAGGATGCCTAAAAGGGTCAAGTCAAAGGCATTAGTGAAGGATGCCAAGGGTGCACAATCGATATGGTGTATCGATGTACAAATAGAGATAGATTTTATCCAATGATATTGATATCCTTGATGATGTTTTAATAAGGAGTGGGTCTCCTTTGGGATAGGTGTTGTGTAGTATTGGGTAGTAGTTCCTCCTTTGTAATGGAACTTGGTATCTAGCCTTGTACCGGATAAAGTGTAGGCGACATTGTGATAGGTGTGGTTCTACCTTGTGGAGGAACCCGGTGTCTAGCCTAGTACAGGAAAAAGAGTATGCGACGTTGTGAAGGCTTCTCCGCCATAAGGAGTTGTGTCGTGTAGTGATTACGAGCTCTCGAGTAGGTGACTCGGGGAGTAGAGTAGGGCAAGGAAGGTGTCCTTGTAGCCAAACCACTATAAACACTCCTGTCGTGGTTTTGTGTTTCTTACTATTTATCTTTCCATTACATATTTACATATCTATCTATCAAAGTCCAACATACACATCTAAATAAATTGACATAAGTCCTCTAAATATTTTAAAACAAAGTTTTAATCGAGAAAACTATTCAACCCCCCCTTCTAGTTTTCCACAATTGGTATCAGAGCTTCGTTACCACGTTTCTTAGAGTATGTTGTACTTTAAAAACTTGATACGATCCGTGTATGATTGAAAACTACAAAAAAGGAAATCTTTTTAAAACAAATTGTTTCTCTTATGTTGGATAGTGATAGATTATTCTAACATTTTCTCTTTAAGAAATCTTCTTGCTAGGATCTCTCCAAAGTCTTCATTTCTTTTCAAAGAGAAATGAAGTCAACCTTCAAGGAAGAACCTAAAAGTAACCGCAACCTACTTATACTAAGTACAATGGATTACTTTAAAAGCTCATGAAGTATTTCGGTTTTATGGTCTCCATAAACCATATCAAGAGTTTAGAGGTATGTTCACTTATCGTCAAATTAGCTGGTTTACGTTTACAGGGATATGTTGATATTACTTTTTCATTAATTTAGACGTTAATAATTGCTAGTCTCTAAAAAGTCTCTTTTGGCCACTTTCCTGACTTACTCTTCATCGGGAATAGTATTCCTCCCTGACTTTCTAAAATATCGTCAAACTAGCGCCGCCGTCACAAATAGATCCTTGATAGTTAACCTATCAAAACCCGTTGACCAAACATCTATTCAATTAGGAACCTCAAAGCTATTTTTGTTCCATAAGCTAGTGTATAACTTATTACAAAAATAACACCCTCTTTCTGTCCACAGTTGCCAGATCCCACAAGTTGTACTAGCCGGATCCCAATTACAAGGGATCCGGGGGAACCGTTTGACAGAAACCAACCATACATTTTTCAAAACCAATTCTACTCTTTTCCCTCTCCTCACAAAACACAAAAACGACCCAATTGCTGCTTTCATCTCCATAGAGCTTCATATCCTTAAGCATCTTCCTCTAGAACATCATTGTAAGTAACTACACTCATATGTTCTAATCTTCATCATCCTCATTCTAGGGTTTATGGTTTTAATTTTTTTTTAATTAATTGATGAAATTAGGTTTTGCAAAATTGATCACTAGAAAAGGTTTTCACATATCTAAGATTTTGTTGTGCTTACAACATTGTTAATATAAATCAAAACCATAAACCCATTTCAACAAATTTTACCTAATTGGAATATTTGTTTTTCTAGGACCAACCATGCCTAAAGCTACCCAACAAGACCACCATGATACCGTTCACTACCTCACTAAATACTATCGAAAAGAGGGGTTTTCAAAAACCGATCATAAAATCTTCAAAATACTTGAAAAACGACTTATCCACGAAGGTCGTGTGGTCAAGGAATGTTTTTTTGAAAATACCGACATTCTTCAAGTCTTCTCGGTAATCAACTTTGATTGTCTCCTTGATATTGATGAACAAATTTGTCCGGTTTTCATCTTTTGTTAGGATTTAGAAATTCCCGTTGTTAAAGAGTCGGTCACCTCAAGTATATGTATTCATTAGAAAGCTCATAGTCATAGTCATTTAGTGTTAGTAAGTAGTTTGTTAAGTATCACCGTGGAGGACGGACGGGTCTTTACCCACTGTATGCCTGATCCACAGCCCGTAGGAGGCGTGTCTTATTTGTAACTATAAATACCCTTTGCCTAGCAAGGCAAAGGGTTGGGGCTTTCAATATAATTTTTCTTTGTCTCACTAGGTTCCCAAAACTCTTCCACTTTCTCTCTCTAAAACCTTAAACCATACGCCCATATGTGTGTTTAGTTATGTGTTTATGAAAACCAATATCTAACAATTGGTATCAAGAGCCATGGTTTGATCACTCATCTTTCATGTTCTCGGATTTCTAGTGGTTTTCATAAGGTTTTTGGGTTTGAATGAGTTTAGAGTAGTTAGCATCATTTGGATCATTTCTTGTGTTAAAGTTTGGATTTTGATAGTACCTTTGTGTTTAGAATCAATATAAGTGTTTAAGTTTTGGTTTGGATGGCTTGAATCATTGTGGTTGGGTTGTTTTTGGATTGAAAAGTGGTATTTTTGAAAGTTTCCTTTATGCGATTTGACTCTCGTATAGTAATTCTTCAATGCGATTTGTCAAGTTTTCCTATGCGATTTGTCCCTTTTTGATCATTTATTGAAGCAATTTGTCATATTCAGAGTGCGATTTGTGACTTTCTGTGAAGCGACTTGACTTTTATGCGATTTGTCTATTGAGACAAAATGACAAGAAAGGACAAAGTAGTGGAAGTAGTGGGTGTACTTGTGTACTATGCGATTTTTCAGCTTATGCGATTTTTCTAGGGTGCGATTTGTCTAGGGAGCGATTTGTCTAGGGTGCAATTTGTCCAGGGTGCGATTTGTCTGGACTGCGATTTGTCTGGGGTACGTTTTGTCAAGTGTGCGATTTGTCTGGACTGCGATTTGTCTGGGGGGGCGTTTTGTCAAGTGTGCGATTTGTTTATTGAAACTTGTCGTTTCTTCGTGTTACGTTTTACGGTTTTCTCTTGATTTAGTAAAATCCCGTGAAAGAATCTATTTCCCAATTTAATCAAAGAATAGTAAAATCCCGTGGAATCTGTAATCATGTCTACAATCACTTCTTCTGTTGTTGATGACGTTCAAGATGCAGGATCTGATACTCATCCTCCCATGCTGGATAGAACCGATTATAACTCTTGGGCTCAAAGAATCAGACTGTATTGCTTAGGAAAGGAAAATGGGGTTAACATACTTAAGTCAATTGATGAAGGACCATATCAAATTGAGACTACTAGGGACATCCTCGAAACTGTTGCTGATGGTTCAGTTGTATTTGGATTGGACAGACCAAAGATGTATGATAAGCTTGATGATAAGGAGAAAAAGAGATACGATGAAGACATCAGAGCTTCAAACATCATACTTCAAGGTTTACCTAAGGATATCTACAAGCTGATCAATCACAACACTGAAGCTAAGGCAGTATGGGATAATGTTAAGATGCTTCTCTCTGGTTCAGAACTGACAAAAGAAGACAGGGAGTCTCAGCTTTATGATGACTTTGAGAATTTCAAAATGAAACCAGGGGAAAGTGTTACTGAATATTATGTAAGATTCCACAAGCTTGTAAATGATATGAGGAACATCAAAATGACAATGCCAAATATCCAGCTTAATTCAATGTTTGTGAACAACATGAATCCCGAATGGCAAAAATTTGTCACTGCAGTCAAGCTGAACAAAGGATTGAGGAACACCAATTACGAGCGATTGTATGCTTATTTGCTCCAAAATGAGAAGCATGCTGCATTTGAAAGAATTGTCATGGAAAAGTTTGGTACCAGTACTAGTGATGCAAGTTCTTCAAATGATTCAACTGCATTCTTTACTAATGTAGGAATAACCATCAAAGCATCACAAGTCATACCTACTAGGGATGGTAACCACAAACTTATTCCAGATCCAAGCTATAAGCCTTCAAACTCATTCTTGGAACAATTTGCTCATCAAGTGGCTCTAATGGTTAAGCAAAACCTGAACTTTGCCCCACCTACCGATAATCATCTCAGAACTGCTTCTAATCTTCACAATCATGCTACGTTTAAAGATGGAATGGTAGTTGTGCAAAACGTGCAGGGAAGGCAGAATGCTTATCTTCCACATAATGAGCAAGGAAATGTTGGGGTTGGTGCTGGTTATGGAAATGCTGGTATAGGTGGAGGATATGTGAGTAATCAGAATCGTGGAAGGAACATGGCCCAGGGACAAGGAAAGCGAATCAAGTGCTACAACTGTGGTGGAGAAGGACACATAGCCATGAACTGCACTCTTCCAAAACGTCCACAAAATGCAGAGTACTTCAGGGACAAAATGCTACTAAGATAGTGGAGCTGTGTTGAATGAGGAAGAATTACTGTTCCTAGCTGAGGGAAATGCCAAAACTTATGATGCTGATGTGGATGAACAGCCTGTGTAGGGTATGGGTCAGAACAATCCCAATGCATTTCAAGTTGCAGACTGTGATGCGTTTGACTCTGATGTCGACGATGAACCAACTGCCCAGACCATCTTCATGGCTAGCATTTCACCAATGGTCTCTCCAAAGGTCTCTTCACCACAACAGGCCAGTCCCTCCAAGGAATCGATCATATCAGAGGTATTAAAATTATACGATGAGATTGATGGGCAAAAGATTCACGACAAAGTACAATCAACCGAAACCATTGAATCAAATATTGAAAATATGGGTAATAGCAATATTGTCCCATATGATCAATATGTGAAACAAGATAAAAGTGAAATTGTACCAAGTGATGCATCTTCTGCAGTCAATGATGACTATATTTTTGATGAATACACTGCATGTGCTCCTGATGATTCCATAGTCTCTGAATTAAATGCCTATAAAGAACAAGTTGCCATATATGAACAGCGTGCTAAATTTGAACTGACTACCCGTGAGCAGAAGATGGATAACCAAATACGTACAGTTATTAGAAAAAGTAATTTTAGGGAAGAAATATTAAAACAAGAGTTAAACTCCTTACAAGAAAAGCTCAATAAAACTGTTAAGCAAAAGCAAGAACTTCAAGAAAATGTAAACACTAGTACAAAAATGGGATTTGGTCAAGCATGGTCGAAATGGAACGGCCACACATTCGCATATTTGTGTGGCTGAATGTATGAAAATTGACAACATTTACTAATTAGTCACACATGAAAATTTTGATTGTGTGACCATTAGAATTGTATCGCCACACAATTGAACATTGTGTGGCTAAAGGTATCTGGTGATTTTGTTTCAGATCATTTAGCCACATATGAATTTGGAACGCGTGACAAATACAAGTAACCTTGATGCGTTAGTCACATGAAGTAATTTTGTGTGTGTCTATTTCATAGAGTCATGTTTTGTCACACATTATTTAAGGGTGACTGATATGTTTTGCTAACTCTTTAGCCACATCTGAAATTGGAACAAGTGACAAATGAAAAGTAAGGTTGAAGCATTAGTCACGATATACATATAAACAGTGACAAATATATGTCACACACTTGAACACTGTGACCAAAAGCCATATATGGTCACACTAAATGTTTTGTCACACATTCGTTAAGTGTAGCCAAAATCCAGTACATATGTTCACGTAAGTTAATATGTGTGTTTAAAGTTTAGTTTGTGTTAGCTTGCCAAAAGCTAATCTATAAAGTCACATTTGCTACTAACACCGTGACCAAATGCCATATATGGTCACACTAAACGTTTTGTTAAACATATTATTTAAGTGTAGCCAAAATCCAGTACATATGGTCACGTAACTTAATATGTGGCCATTAGATGATCAATAGTCACTCAAAATACACGTTTCTTCACTTTAAACACCATATGGTCACACTTATTAACACTTTTAGCCACTTTATGGTTAATTGTATGTGACTAAATACCCAAAACAAACATGCTTTGTGTGACTAAATGTTAGAAAAGGCCACACAAACATAAAATTCATGTGGTCATTGGATGATCAATAGTCACACAAAATACACGTTTCTTCACTTGAAACACCATATGGTCACACTTATTAACACTTTTAGCCACTTTATGATTAATTGTATGTGATTAAATACCCAAAACAAACATGCTTTGTGTGACTAAATGTTAGAAAAGGCCACACAAACATAAATTTAATGTGGCCATTGGATGATCAATAGTCACACAAAATACACATTTCTTCACTTGAAACACCATATGGTCACACTTATAAACACTTTTGGCCACTTTATGATTAATTGTATGTGACTAAATACACAAAATAAACATGCTTTGTGTGACTAAAATGTTACAAAAGGCCACACAAACATAAAATTCAAGTGGCCGTTGGATGATCAATAGTCACACAAAAGACATATTTCTTCACCTTAAACACCATATGGTCACACTTATTAACACTTTTGGCCACTTTATGCTTAATTGTATGTGACTAAATAACCAAAAGAAACATGCTTTGTGTGACTAAATGTTAGAAATGGCCACACAAAAAGAAATTTGATGTGGCCATTGGATTATCAATAGTCACACAAAAAACTATTGTGTTTTTCATAAACAGAACTAACTATGAATACTAAACAGACTTAACTTATGGCTGCCAGACTTAACTTTGTACTGGCAGCCTTAACCACTAAAACTAACCTACCAGACTTAACTTTGTACTGGCAGCTTTAACCACTAAAGTTTTCTGTTTATAAGTAGACCACAACACAAAATATATATATATATATATATATATATATTTTGGTGCAAAGATGAACTTGTATTAATCAAGGAAACTTTGTAAAATGAAAAAAGCAACACACACTGATATGGACAAGTCCCATATCAAGTTGCATACAAGGCAACTCTATTCAATATCTGATATAACTGTTCTTATAAGTCTGATAACAAAAACAAACTGCCCATATCATACAACCATGGACAGATGACAACCACCACAAAATTCCATCACAAAGAACACCTTTTAATGCACCACTATGAACCATACACTTCCAGATAGGGGCTATACCAAGTAGTTTACATTCCATCTCATGAATGGCTTCAACTACTTGGGAACACACACCCTAAATGAAGCCAACCAAATCCTACACAATCCAAGAATATGTTTATAAACATGTCTACCAATAACAACTGATAACGCCTGAAATTACGTTTTAACACATGCTAAATACTGGAATTATAACTGGAGTACGGGAAGACACCGAAGCTTGGTCGTCGCTGACAAAGTCAACAAGATTGAATCTGACCATTTTGTTTCGTTCCCACTGACACTCCTCAACAATCTCTCTCCATCTGGCGTTTATGGTAACGTGGTTCTTGCTTCTAGGCCTATCGCTGTGGTGTTCCAGATTCACATTCACATAAAACTCCATGTCTTCCCGGTATCTCAGCAGTGCGTTATGGTACTTCCACATGTGATTTCGCTTCGTAAACTTATGTGGTATGTTCTGCATTAAAAAGAACAATGTAGTATGCTCAACAAAAGTATGTCAATGTGTTGAAGCATATATTAGTTCTTGCAAAAGCAGATAATGACTGAAATGGTCCGATTTGTATCATTACTTACCAAACGACTCCTGTCCATGACATATGCAAGGATGGGCGCGTAAAAACAATCCCTTTCACTTTCATGCTCTGTACATTCGTTCCATGCACATATGTGTTTCATACGCTCATCTGCAATTAGAATTTAATAAAAATGGTAAATAATTTAAAAGCTATTATATGGAAAGGTTTATTTTTAAAATTAATTAAAATCATAGATTATGTCTACACTTTGATTAACATAACTTCATCTACGGGATTTCTCATGAACGGTCTTGTACGATGCAGCTCCATACGTTGCACAAGTTCAGAACGCATCATCAATCCATTTTCAGCAAATGGCATCACGGAAAGAGTATTGTTTAGGAGATTTGTGAAAACAACTCTTGTGCCAGCAAACAGGTTTTCATCGTGAACCAATACATTCCATCCGTGCCCACCAAACTCATGCACGTGTCTGTTTTCCTCCAGTATTTCAATTTGACGGTGAGTGATAGCTGCTACGGGCACACCAACAACAAGAACGTCAAATTGGTTATTGTCAGTATTGTCTCGGAAATTGCAAGGAATGACCTACGTAACAGTTTAGTTTAAAGAAAACATTAGCGGGTCAAACAATTAAAATAATCCCCATTTTCAACAAACTTATACAATGTATTGATTAACATTTTTTCTTACAAGAGGTTGTGCAGGATATTCATCCAACGTAACCAGGCACCTACGTTGTCTGTAACCTAGAAGAGCCAGATCGTATCCAGGGCATTCGTGGCCTGCATCGTTGTACCCTGTTACATAATAACAATCTTCTTCCTGACGAATGAAATGGAATGTGGCCACATTGATGTATTGGCTGTGATCAATAAAAGCTCGCCACTCGGACCCATGCAAAGTAATGCGACCACGAACCAATTTCCAGTAAACCTTATGTTTGGTTCCCTTGTTGTGGATTAGGTATATCCAACGCTTCTTGGGGTACAATGTTTCAGTAAACAAAGCAGGAAGCATCTTAAATTTAAAAAGTAAGCACGTATATCAATTTGATGGTTACATTGATAAATTTATAACCTTAAGTAAGCATTTTAAGTACAACTTACCTGCAATGTCATAATGTTTGTGCGGTTTGCCTCCACCAACAATTGGATGCTCATTCTATTTTAAAACCACAATCGTCTTAATGGTCAATAAGGTTATCACATATGCATAACATTTCCACTAACTAATACAAGTATTAGATGAACAATACATCTTTATCATTAAGGTGTCAAACAAAAAATGATTGAAGATGTACTACTACATATTTAACTATGTTTCAAAAATCAATAATCATATAGTCCTTTTAGAGTAAAAATCTGTAATTTTTTACTTTTAATCATCTTACCCCATACGTTTGTTAAAATCTAGTAACAAATCCATAATCTACCCAACATACCATACGCCATTGCTTCATCCAATGTTTAAACCTAAGCTCAGATAATTAATTACATAAGGTGTAATGCTTAACCAAATCATATAAAAGCTATACTAACCTAGATTAAACATTTGTTTACAAGTTGGCTAATTAGCTATTTAACAAATAGCTGCTACGTTTTCCACAATCCACATATATCCATGATTCTTTTTATTCAAATCATCCTATATTTACATGTCACACAATATTCTAAAGAATCAAATCGCATATAGTTCTAATAAAACGGTTGTTACATTATGATCAAAGGATACTATATTCTTTAGGATATGTTAAACATTGCAAAAAAAATACCAAACATGCATTTGTATCCATCAACATATCAGAAACATGCATATCAATCACTTTACATTTGCAGTTCATGGTTAAAAAAACAAAAGAAAAAAAAACCAATGTGTAACATTACCTGTTGATGCGGTTGTTGTGTCGAAGAAGATAGACTTGAATATTTTGCTTTGACTATGTGATTAAGTGTAGCCGTAATATATCACGGTTCTCAAAACTGCAATGATTACTACTAGTATTAATTAAGGGAAGGATTTTTTGTTTTATTTTTTTAGCTTGTATTATGGGAGCATTGCATATATACCCACTAAAACTCAAAAAGTTGCATATTTCTCCATAATAAAGTTTTTAATGCATGATGTACAATGCAACTTAAGCATGTTTTGGGTATATATGTAAATATGTAAGTTTTAGTGGAACAATTACGTACCAAAACGGTACATTTGAAAAAGTACGCAACTATTTTATGACCTAAACCCTTGATTATATACATACAAAATATTTGTTAGGAATTAGAAATTCCCGGTATTAAAGAGTCGGTCACCTCAAGTATATGTAATCGTTAGAAAGCTCGTAGTCGCAGTTTTCTTAAGTTAAGTAGTATTTAGTTTAGTATCACCGTGGAGGACGGACGGGTCTTTACCCATTGTATGCCTGATCCACAGCCCGATGTGTGGCGATTTATGTAAGACTATAAATACTCTCTACCTCCCAAGGTAGAGAGTTGGAGCTCATAATAATATCTTTCACTTTCTCTCACTAAGTTCCCTAAATCTCTAACTTTCTCTCTCTAGAATTCCATCTATATGCTACTTTGTGTTATGGTTTGATGTGTATGTGAAAAGTTATATCTTACAATTGGTATCAAGAGCCATGGTTGGATCATATCTTGCACATCTTTGGATTTCTAGTGGTTTTTAGGTGGTTTTTGAGTTTGAAAAAGTTTAGTGGTTTTTGCATCATTTGGTTGATTTCTTGTTCTATACTAGGTTGGTACCGAGAACTATGGTTAACATTCTATATTGAAAAGTGTATGTGTAGTTTGGTATTGTGTTTCATCGTATATCTACCTTAAGATCTCTCTCTTTCAATCTCTAAATCCCTTGAATCACTCTCTTTCACTTTCTATAATAATACTCGAGGTTGAGAGATGGAACCCTCCATCTCTCATAAATATCAGAATGTATTTAGCGGTGTGTAGCCCGACACCTAGTCCGTATGTTACCCATTTCTGGGCAGGCAGGAGGTGCCACTATGATTTGATTTATGATGAATTGAATTCTTTTGACGCTGATGCTCGAAAGATTGCTAATGTATATGAACTCCACTGGCTGAGAAA